>JACXGJ010008665.1:0-26450 GCA_016801105.1 Esox niger | reverse complement strand
GTCTCCATTAGGCTGCGAATTCAAACACTTTTATGTCTGAATCAATTGAGGTTTACTGCTCATTGTGAACAGCAATTGATCTAAGCTCTAAAGAGACTGCAGTGCATGCACACACGTGTGTGTGTGTGTGTGTGTGTGTGTGTGTGTGTGTGTGTGTGTGTGTGTGTGTGTGTGTGTGTGTGTGTGTGTGTGTGTGTGTCAAGATCAGTAAAGAATATATGATGAAACCAACCAAAACAGGTCTAAGAAACATACACACACAAACACACGCCTAACCTTTCCAAATTCCCCCCTAGCTCCAGCACAGAGGGGAGAGGACACCTCATTAACATTACAATAACACCTACAGCCTGCAGCCATTCAGTGAAAGGTTCACACATTCAAATAAATACGTTAATAATTAATACTGTGTTTTTCTCAAAACACTTTTTTTATTCACATGAAAGATTGAACGCAATTCTCCCGTCTACAAGGAAAAACAGAATCCACATTATTCTGTCCATGGAATATGACATTTCTCAAAATTAAAAGGGCACAGAGTCTCTCTTGTCTTTCCCTCACTCCACCCCTCTCCGACAATCATAAACAGCATGGCCTTGAGGACAGAGGGAGGTGAAGCGGAGGGAGGGGGGTGCCTTTAAATAAACCAATGAGTTGTGCTGCTCAAACAAAAGCTCCAGACAGGAGCAGGCCCGATGGCAGAAAATAAACGACAAGAGAACAAGGCCTCTGTATGTACTGGGACCGGCAGACAGAGGTGGGGGGGGGCGACGGGCTCAAGTTGTGTGGTGGACGGGAGGGGGGTGGGGTCTGTCTGAATCAGTTGATCATTCAGACCCATAATCCAACCATTCCTCCACTGACTTCAACCGTCCTCAGCCAGCCCTGTAATGAGCATCACTAAAGACACCACCTGTTTCCACATGTCTGAAGAGTCTCTTCAAGAGGATCTCAAGGGTCTTGGCTGCTGCCTAACTACAGAGTCAAGTTGGCCTACAGTGATACAACTCCATTTCGGCCTTCCTCCATCAGCGTGTCTGTAGCTTGCGCTCTTCCTCTGACAAAGCCCTTCCCCTAGTGTCACGTGTGATTCTCTATCCTTGTGGGGACCAGAAGTTACTTTTCTTTTCCCCTATGCCCTAACCTCAATAACCTAAACCCTCAACCCAAAAAATACTTATTAGCGGTGGGGACCAACTCTTTGGTTTTACCATCTATGTGGAGTCCACACATGTAGAGTAAAATGAGAATTGATCACACACGCACACAATTCAGCCATGGCTGGCCTCTATGCAAGTTTCAATGAAAGCATCACTATGGCAACAGGGTTGAAGCCTTCCTGACCCACAGAGGGTGTGTCCAGTCAGGGCTAAAAGTGGCCTGACATCCAGACTCTTCATTTCCTGATTATTGTTTGAACCCTACTTTACTTTGAAGCACACCATTTTTACAGTCATCTGACTTATGAGCATTTATATCGAAATATAATTGAGAGCTGAACCTGGACTACCTTGACTTACAAGACAATTTAAACTACGTATAGTCATGTCCTTATAACAAGATTCACCCATCTTAAAAAACTGAAGTGAAAGCATTGGAAAACTGGACAGTTGATCCTAAAATAAAAAGGGAACAAAAAAGACAAATATGGCCAGAACACTGTCTTGAGAGAGGCTCTTTTTTTAGGAGTCTGCAAGCTAAAGTGGGAGCGGTTTACACTTGATCTGGTTAAACTAGCGTTTTCCCTCATAAATATTCAGAAAGCTATGTTTTGTTACCCTGAGTTCTCTTCTCCCTTAAGTGCACAAATGTACTGAAACAAGGTTGTGCTGAAAAGATCTACGCCATCAATAAATCACACAATAAAATGCATTTCTGGGCTTGTTGTTACAGCAGACAATGGTTCTTCAGCGTGCATAGAGTGAGTCGCCCTTTTTATCTATAAAGAGGAGAAAACATATTCAGAGAACTGTTTTGAATTGCCAACAGTTGAGTGAAGAAACATCTTGGCTAGATCGGCTTGTACCACCAAGCATTATATTTTGCAGGTGTAGGGAAACATTTGACACACTGTACCTGTGTTTGTGTGGTTTAACTTCACATTGTTACCCTGGTTACTCCCAGGTTTTTCAGTATTGAAAAAATCCTTTGGGATTGCTAGTCTCATAACAACCTCAAATTAAATACAAAATAAATCCTGCCTGTTATCAACTTACCCTTGTGGCTATGGAACCAAGACATTGTAACAGAACATAATTGTGGTTTTAGAATGTTCTGACCGTGATTTGGTTAAGCTAAAAGCTGTTTGGTCAACTTTACTCCACAAGTATATTAATCTGAAATGACCTCCTACAAAAAGAAAAACATCAGCAAAGAATCAGTTCAGTACATACAGACTAACTTAATTCAACAGTCTGACTTGTGATTGGATTGTTCACAAAAACAGTCCTCCCCGCTTCGAATCTAACAGAACACAAGCCTGAAGCATGACTCTAGCCAATCACATCTAAATACAACCAAAAACTAATCTGGAATGACTCTAGCTAGAAAAACAGCAAAATACCTGATGAAGATGAAATTCACATGGGAATATTTGGGGTTTGCCTATGACATTCAGAAGCTGCACTACAGGCTGAAACCAAAAGAACTGTCAAAGAAACAACACGTTGCTTGGAATGAAAGAAGACAATATGCCTTTCACAATCACTTGATTTAGTCACCTTCTGTAGAAGAGGAATTGGGGAAAAAGTATGAAAAGAATCTAGGCACAGCGGATAAAAGTATCTGTTCAAATACTTGAATGTAAATGTTATACCAACAGTAGCAAGAAATGTAATTCCACAAAATTATCTTGGGCCTTTAAAAAAAAAAAACTTAGTGAAACAGTTGGGGAATATAATTTAGGCCAAATTAATATAGGCTCAAACAATAATATTGTGGGCTCAAATTTAATTGCGAAAATGGGTAAACGGGAAATAGAGATGGGAAACCATGGAGTTTGGTACTCAATTTAAAATACCCAGCAGGACATTGTGATGAAACCAAAGTGCCAACAGTCTAGCCTAAAATCTTTATAATTAACTTTTTTTGATGTTACAACTAAGCTAGAAAAAAAACCTCTGCCGTACCATTTATATTAAAAGCTATTTCTAACCCCATTTCTGCCTTCTGAACTGGAACTAATCTAGGATGATGTGTCAGATAGAGGAAAGAAAGGGAGCAGGGGGACGTAAGGAATTGAAGAAGCGTCCTAGTGACAAATAACACAACAGCGCAAGGGCTGGGTTTGGATAAAGACCAGTGACAATTCACCTAGTGGCATCAGATCAGAAATACACTTCGATTGCCACACCTTAGTTTGAAGTAACAATTTATCTACAAAGTCACACCTTAGTTTGAAGTAGCCTACCCAACATTCGATACTCAGGTAATCATGAGATTACAGTGATAAGGAGTCTCAGAAACTAATTAAGACAAATTCATTTATTAACACATGTCGCTTTTGTTTAAATTAATGAAGTAGGTGGTTCGAATCCTTAATTCCGATTGGCTGATAGCTGTGGTATATGAAACCGCATCCCTGTTACTGATCTAATTGTTTGGTAATTAGTTGATAATATCAGTTAGGCATCTCAAAGAGGCCAATATACCATGGCTTAGCGCTGTTTCCAGGCACTCCGTGATGCGTCGTGACTATGACGTGATCTTAGCCTTGGTATGTTGGCCATATAGAACTCTTGCCTTGTTGCGTTATTCGATAATAACGAGGAAAAAATACAAAAAGGCAAGGGCATTCGTGAAAATAAGACATTTCCCGACCTGTAGCCAAACACCTGAGCATACTGATTAGGTTTAAACTGAAACCTCCCGTGCAGGTGACAGCCTAACGAATCTTGATGATAGGCGAAGATGACATCACTTATAGCCCGAACTACAGGTAATATTTATTTTCTTCATGTCCTTACCTTGAAAAGTCAGCAACGTGACCAAGCTGAACAGTCCGATTATATTTATGAAGTCATGACAATTCCGACCGTCCCCTCTCGCCATGCTTGTCCGTGCGCCTTAAAACCCAGTACGCAACCCCAAAAAATCTATTTTAAATTAATCGTACTTCAGACCAAGACAACGCAATTGACGTATTATGCTCTGATATCCAAGTATTTTCTCTGGTTAAACTTAACCGAGAACTAATAAGAAGTCTAATTAAAACGTCCTTTCGTCGACCGCGCTTCTGTCGGAGCTTGTTCAAATGTATACAAATCCTCCAGTCCTTCCAAGGGATGCGTACAACAGAAGCACACAAGTGAATACTTTTCCGTTAGATACAAATATTTCAAGATAACGAGAAGTAGACCGCCCGGGTACACTCTCCAAGCTGGACTAGCCTACTTTCAGAATCCACGACCCACGCACCATTGGCCTGGTTGACTGATGTGATGTCATGATGGATGCAACGTCACAGTTAGTCGGAATCTATTATGTAGATTAGAAGTTTGGAAACTCTCGGTAGGCTACTCAATGTTTGTATACAATTGCCTTATCCCAAACGGATAGTCTGGGTCCACAGCACTGACTGAACAACAAACAGTATTTCCCTTTTATTGGCTGTAGTTCTACGTAAACTTCTCAGTAGATTTGTATACGTAGACCGTTTTAAATATAAACTTGACTCGGTATTATAATTTAAAAAATCAGCAGTCTACTGTGTGTACTAATTTATTAGAATGTACAACTAGATTTTCTGTAACCACGTTTTCATCTAAGTTCATGAGCTACATAATGGTGTGATGGTAACAACTTAAATGAAGATTTATTACATCCTGTTTGTGTAGTAGAATTATTTATGTGAATGGTGATGGGAAAGTTATGCCTGTATATTAGAATTACTATGTCATCGAAAGAAACTAGGAGTCACCTGGTGGGGCGTCAAAGGGATCAGAAAGAAATGTTTCTTCCCTTAAAAAACCTTGAACTTTAATCGATACATTGATAAGCGAAAAATTACCTTTATTTGCATGTCATTCAGACACTGCTGTTCATCTGCAAAACCTCAGGTAACGGTAGGGAATTTGGGTATTTTCCTTATGTGGATTTTAGAATACTCATATGACAATTTGTGGGTGAAAACCTAGCTAATAATAAGGTAAATTGTAATATATAAATATATATTATCGAATTCTTGCCTCAGGAGATAAATGAGACATATGGTTGATTATTGCGCCCTCTGTTGTTTGGCTTTAATGTCACAATCATTACTTTCTACATAATGTACACGGACATCAACGTGAAACTAGCACCGAGGAAGGCATCACAACGGAATTGTCACACTCAAATAGCTGTCACACTCAAATAGCTCAAATATCTCGAAATGACTTAATTGAAGAGTATCAAAGAACAGTGCTGTTGTTACTGCTTCAAAGCTGCTTGAAAACCCTATAAACAGGGTTGATCACCCCTGCAACCATCAGTTTAAACACAACATTTACACTACCTTGCTTTAGATTGGGAATAATATTTTTATCAAGTGTTTCATATCAGGGCATTTTATTGTCCCCCGAATCAACATAGCAAAGCTCTTATCTTCTCGTTTTGAGGCTAGCCTTATTGTTATGTTCCTGTGCTTTCCAAGCCTGCTGACAACATTGATTCCATGCAGTAATTACCTATTTCTCTACTGTGATAACACTACCCGTATTTTACTCTCTATCCCTGCATACATATTAATCATTTAGGTGGAACAATTACACAACCCAGTCGTAGTTAGTATAATCTACTCAATTAGTTAGTTGTCAGCGATTGTCAGTACAGGGAAGAAGACAATGCATTTAACAGACATAAAGCCAAACATCTGCTTTCAGTCACTCCACGTTGGTCGCCTCTGAATTCAGTGTCTTCCTTTCGATATTCTGAACCCTTTTAACCATAGAGGTAGTGGCCAAATTCCTTTTTTCCTTCTCATCCATTATTCTGTCTACACCCTGTTGTCAGGAGTATCTCAGGCTTCTCTCTCTCCGTGTATTTTCCCTGACTGTTTTTGTCCAGGCCTTGTCCTTTGCTACCCAGTCTTTTCTTCTCCTTTCTCCATTCCTGTTCCTTTCTTTTTTTACTCTCTCTTCTCCTCACATATAACATCCCTTTCCCCTCTCACCCCTCTTGAGGTTTTCTGTGGGTCAGTTTCTAGGATAATGAAGTTTATAGTTGTCTGATATTAGCTTGTTGGCCACAGACTCATTAAACTGAGCTAGAGCTTAGAGTGATTACGGATCCGTGAGGGTGGGGTGAAGAGATCAGTACAACCCCCTGTCATTCTCTACCATCAGCCACAGGTGTTGAAGTGTCTTGTTGTCCTCTCTTATTCTCTTTCATTAATAGATGCATAGGTTTACAGCCTGCCACTTGACACTGTTTCTCTTTGTTGATTTCATCAAATTTTTTCCTACATTTTCCATCTGTTGCTCTTCCACCATTTCTCTTTCCTACCTCTCTACATCGTCCACTCCCTCTCTTACTCATTTCCCTCCCTCTGTTTGTCTCCCTCCCTTCAGTCCAATGGTAATTAAGAGTGTGTCTATTAATGGAGTATTGGAGCTCAGAAGAGTGAATAGCGCGGTTAGCTTAATTAAACACATTTATAGGATGTAAAGACATGTAGCCCAGGGTTGCACTGCACCCACTCTAACCCAAACTCTCTTTGTCTCTCACTCCCTGGTTTCCGCAATCTGTCATGTTCTTACTCTCATTGCCTGTTCCCCCTATCTTCCATTTCCCCCCCTCTCTCTTTCTGTCTCCTCTTCCTTTCACATTTCTTTTGTTATTTAGTTGATGTTTTTGTTCAAAGTAACTTAAATTATTGATTGCATACATTTAGCACCCATAATAATCAACTGACATGTCTTGTTAATCTCAATTAAACTTTAGTGATGTGAATATGCTCTACGTTTCATAATTCATTCACCAGGCTGTCTATCAGCTGAGCAGGCCCAGGTGATATTTATGAGCTACAAGGACTAGGCTTCAGTTGGAATGAGAAAACATAACAATCTGGGATGTTGTCCAGGTTTATGTTTCCCAATGATTATCGTAATTGCTTCAATCACCTACTCTGAAACTCTGTGCTTACATAAATATTTGATTTCTCTGTTTTTATTTGATACAACACTGCTCACTCAACCAGGATGTTTTTTCTCACACATGTTGAGGCAAAGAACACAATCTTCTCCAACAACCATGATTTAGCTCACATGTTCCTGAACAACCACAAGGAGTCGCTGGAGTGTGATGAGACATGCAGCCCAGGCCACCCTGGGCTCTGCTGAGCCTAATTGTCCCAACCCATGTTGGAATGCCTTGATCAGGATTCAAACACCTGGCTGCAGTGACACAGCTGTATGGCAAGACAGGAACTTAAACCAGAAAACGACTATTTGTCTAGCTAGGCATATAGGTAAATCATTTTAGGCAGAATCGTAAATTTATGTTGAATTTTCCAGAGAAAATTTGTTTTTGTTTTTTTACTGGTGGTGACCTTCTCAAGAGGTCAATGGCGGATTAGAGGATTCACAAACAGCAGTTGGGCAGTTAAAATAGAAATTCAAAAAAGTGTTATTGCCTACAAAAGTGAGCAGATTGTTGTTTTGCCAATTCATGTTGTAACAATAGAGACCCAAGCAATAATAACTGGTTGAATATACTGCTTCCTAGCAGTAGAGATGTACAATCCCTTCCAAAAGTATTGGAACATTAAGGCAAATTCCGTTGTTTCCGTTGATCAGAAGATGATTATGTGACAAAAGTTCAGAATTTCAGCTTTAATTTCCTGGTGTTCACATCTAGATGTCTTTAACAACTCAGGACATATCACCCTTTGTTTGAACCCACCCATTTTTCAAGTGAGCAAAACATGTGACTCACTTATGTTTTTTGTTTCCCAGGTGTTGCCTTTTAAGTTGATTGTTCAAATATTAAATAGCTCTGCCTGACTTGTCTAAGTTTCCATCCTTGGTTTAAACCTATAAAGACTACATTTCTTGTTAAAGAGGATAAATCAACATGAAGATCAGAGTGCTGTGTATGGATGAAAAGCAAGCCATTGTCAAGCTGAGAAAAGAAGAAAAATCGACCAGAGCCATTGGACAAGCATTGGGCATAGCAAGCACAACAATTTGGAATGTCCTGAAAAAGAAAGAAACTACAGGTGTACTGAGCAACATACGTCAAACAGGTCTGCCAAGGAAAATAACAGTAGTTGATGACAGAAATATCGTTAGGAAAACCCCCAAAACATCAGTAAGTGACATCACCAACGACTTCCACAGTGCAGGAGTGAAGGTATCACAGTCCACTGTTTGAAGAAGACTCTGAGAGCAGAAATATAGAGGCCACACCACAAGATGCAAACCACTCATTAGCAGTAAGAATCGGAAGGCCCGATTGAAATTTGCAATGAAGTGAGATGAACCGCAAAAGTTCTGGAACACAATTTTATGGACTGATGAGACCAAGATTAATCTTTACCAAAGTGATGGAAAGGCCAAAGTGTGGAGAAAGAAAGGAACTGCTTATGATCCGAAGCATAGAAACTAATCTGTGAAGCATGGTGGAGGTAATGTCATGGCTTGGGGGTGCATGGCTGCTTCTAGAACAGGCTCATTCATATTTATTGATGATGAAACTGATGATGGAAGCAGCAGAATGAATTCAGAAGTGTACAGAAACATTTTGTCTTCCAATTTATGGAGAAATGCATTGAAACTTATCGGAAGGAAGTTTATCATGCAGCCGGACAATGACCTAAAGCACACTGCTAACAAAACAAAGGACATCATCGGAGAAAAAAATGTAACGTTTCAGACTGGCCAAGTCAATCACCTGACCTTAACCCAGTAGAGCATGCATTTCACCTCCTTATGGGGAGACTGAAGTGAGAAACACCCCAAAACAAACAAGAACTGAAAGAAGCTGTGGTAGAAGCCTGGAATAGCATCACAAATGAAGAATGCAACAGTTTGGTGATGTTGATGGGCCACAGGCTTGAGGCAGTTATTGCAAGCAAGGGTTATGCCACCAAATATTAAATGTTATTTACTTATAAATTATTTGTTCCATTTCTTTTGCTCACCTAAAAATGCTGTGGTCTAATACAAATGGTGATGTGTCCTAAGTCGTTTAACACTTCTAGATGTGAATACCAGGAAATTAAAGCTGAAATTCTGAATTCTTGTCTCATACTCATCATTTGATCTTAAAACCAAATGTCTTCAGTGACCATCAAAAACAGAGGGATTTGCCTTGCCGTTCTAATAGTTATGGAGGGGACTGTATTATGGTTGATAAGTAATATTTTATTCTATATGTCACACTGTGGGTCTGTATAAAAATATGTTTGTATGGCTACTGTTTATTTATATATTCTTTTCTCCTTTTGTCAAAGAACACACACACTCAAACACATTCTTCAACTTCGCATTACATCGAATATATAATTGACAGAACAAATAGTCTGGACACAGGCTTTACTTACAGAGAAAGTAAATGTGCAGTAATCACACGCTAGTCAATTCAAGTAATACACCTTCTTTTCCACACCTACTGAGATATAAGACATGCTACTTTTGCCAGCAGACTTGGAAGTTAACCCAAACAGTGCCTGTTGCACTGTAGCAGCCTAAACCTGCTATGGAACTTCTGAGCAGAGTTCTGGTGGACTGTGTTGGTCCTTTGCCCAAAGCAATCATTGATAAACAGTTTATTTTAACTCCCAGGTCTGCTGCTATTCTACTTGAGGTCATTTCACTGAAGGGAATCACAGCTCCCAGTGTGGTCAATGCCCCTGTGAAGTTCTTTTCAACATTCAGACGGCTGCAGGTTTTTTGCAATTTTCATGTACGTTTTCCTTTACAATTGCATGTTAAGTATCTTCAAGCAAGTGCTAAAGCTATTGGGTGTTATTCATTGAGCCTTGAGTGTGTATCACCCAGAATCTCAAGGGGGTCTTAAGAGATGTCTTTAGACTTTGAAGTCTTTGTTGAGAGCTTACAGATTTGAGTTTGAAAAAGACGGGGATGAAGGAATACTTCTGGTGCTGTTCGCTTCAGTCTGAATGAGCTTGTGTTTAGACGTGATGTCAGAAGACCTTTGAGAATGCTGAGAGAAAGGCATTTGTAAGACATCTCAAAAAACATAAAATCATCTATTTGAGTATGTGAGAACATTTGACTATTCATTGTACTGTGCCTGTAAGTATGCTAATGAGAACATAGAGAAGGTGTGAAAGATAATGTTTGGTACAATAGAAAAGCTACATTTGTGAAAGGTGCTGCATTTGTGTAGTGAGTTATATAAGTTCATCATGAAATAGGAGTTATTGTAGGTTGGTTATGGGGCAATCTTGTCTAGCAAATACATAGGATGTATGTTGTCTTGGGGGGAAGATGTGGGCTGTAGTTACAGGCCCCGAAATACATTTGTTATGTTGCTATATGTCATATAGTTATTCACTTGCACTGGTTAGACTCATCTGGTATTTCAGCAGGATGTGTTTGCCCTGTACGAGTTGGTCTGATAAGCATAAGGCTTCAGTTGAAATAAGACACGGAAAACCTATATTGGTGTGGATATGGACTTTCTAATGCATTTTCTGGGACAAATTAAGTGGGCACTCAAGGGTGGGTGTTTTTAAGAACCCAATTTTCCTGTTGTTTGACGTTAAGTGGAACTTCTGTATCTCTGAATCCGTTTTTCAGCCTATCCTTTTTGTTTTGGCTGTCAGGAATGTGTTAGTTCTTTCTTTTGTGCTTTATACAGTATGTGGTTGATTATAAGACAACAGGACTAATGTAACCCTGGTGTCCTTACACCACTTTTCTGACGGCCGGTAACTTGGGATCTGTGGTGAGCATTAGGACACCCATCCTACAAACTACACTCTACAAATGGCAATGTCTCCTTCACTGCCCCCTCGATTTTGACAAGAAACAAGAGCTTTCCTTACTGGCCCTCTGACACCAGCCACAGCAGCATCTGTTCTCCCATCTAGAGGCAAACCAGGACTTTCTTAGTTTTGGAGGCAAGCAAACGGCATGTTTTTTTTCCCTTCTGTCTTTTACAAGCTGTATATTCTACATGTTCTCCTACCTCAGTATTAAGTGATCTTATTAATTATTTCAAGTGTTTTAGAACATTCGGTAACTGAGCAACAGCGTTACATTGAATCAGCATGTGTCTCAAGTGTTTATCAGTCAACCACACACTATTAGCCAGTGACCAAAGTGACAGTCTCTTCCTGGGCACTATCACAGTTTCAGACTGCTCGTATCCGGTTTAAGGCGCAAGTAAGAAACAAGAAACAAGTTGTGCCCCTAATGGTGCAGTCTTCCCTCTATGGTAAACTACATTTGACCAAAAGTAGTGCACTGGATGGAGAATATGTTGCCATTTGGAACATCACCATATTCCCTGTTAATGACAATTACTGAATAGAGAAATGCTACCAGTAAACCGGAGACAAGAAGGGTGGTGTTGTTAGTGGTAGTGTGGTGATTCAATTTCACCTGCTGGGCTTACTCCGCTTGGATCATGGAGTTCAGATGGCTCCTCTTTCTTCTTGTGTCTTCAGGGTTAGTCATCACTCAGTCTGACACAACCGCTGAAGGTATGGAGAAATGTAATCACTATAAATATAGCAGCAAAAATTGCCTTCACTTGCAAGTATTATCACACATCACTATTATGACAATGTTACACCACTGGGTTATATTCAATTTGTTATGAATGATGGGTTACACTCCATCTCTTATAACTAATCAGTTACACCTCATCTGTTATGACTCAGTTACATTCAATATGTTATTACTGGATTACATTCCATTTGTTTTCACTAGGTTACACGTTACCCGTTATTATTGTTGGGTTACATTCCATCTGTCTTTACTAGGTTACACTTTATCTGTTATGATTGTTGGGTTACGTACCATCTGTCTTTACTAGGTTACACTTTATCTGTTATGATTGTTGGGTTACGTTCCATCTGTCTTTACTAGGTTACACTTTATCTGTTATGATTGTTGGGTTATGTTCCATCTGTCTTTACTAGGTTACACTTTATCTGTTATGAATGATGGGTTACATTGCATCTTATTGATTGATTGATCTGTAATGACTGGTGACTTTTGACTAGGTCATACTACATCTGTTATGACTCTCTGTTAAGTCTAGGTTATACTATATTTGAGGTTGGAAAAGATATCAGAATATTCTTTAGATTGTTTTATTCTGCAGGTTTTTATAAAACATTGCACAAGGAAGGTAGTATTTCAGTTGAATTTCAGTAATACGTTTACCCTTTAGAGGTCAAACTACTCTAATCCTTCCAGTCTTGCTGGCTCTTAATTTCCCTTGTTGTTTAATTGGTAGCTTAATGCAATAGATTGGGCTTAAGATTTCTCAACAAACTGATCTAAATCCTCCACTGATTAACAGTAAGGCATAAAAACAGTCCTGTGTTCCAAATGTCACCCTTTTACAAAGAGGTCCAGTCAAAGGTTGTGCACTTAAAGTGAACAGGGTGTTTTTTTCCTCTAGAACTTGATGTATGTGTTTCTGTGTTAAGCGTGAGTGTGGATGGTGGCTCTTCCAACTAGTCAACTTATATCTTTTCATGTCTAATCTATACACGTGGCAAGGCCAAAGCCTGAGATATTGAACAGAAATTGTATTTATTCCAATGTCACAGGCACATTGGCAGGTTGGACCTATTTCTCTCGCTCGCTCGCTCTCATTACTTCGTGTTTTATGTTCTCAACAGACACTGACTGGAGTGATGTCATCGTGGCAAGAGTGGGCTGGACTGTCACCTTGCCCTGTGTTGATATGCCTCTCATGGGTATTGTGACACTTAATTGGAAGATGAAGTCTCCTGGTATAGGTGACTGGAAACTGGTTCTCATGGCCAGTGAGAAGAAGCAGTTCTTTGGCTCAGCCGCAAAGGGTTCCATGAAATTGGCTGACTCAAACTTTCATAAAACTGGGAATTTCTCACTACGGTTTGTCCCAAAAATTGAGGATAAGGGTCGGTACTCCTGTCTGATAAATCAACAAGAGAAGAAACTAAAAGAGAAGATCATATTATTAGTCATTCTCACAGGTACATAACTTTGTCCTTCACACAACTGGTTATTATATATAATATGTTATACACAGTGGTGATAGTCTAAATATTATACACAGTAGTAATTGGTAATATACACAGTGGTGATAGTATAAAAATTCTATATAGTTATTATTAATAATATACACAGTGTTTATAGTATAAATATTATAAACAGTTGTTAATTATATACACAATGATGATAGTATAACTATTATATACAGTTATTATTAATAATATACACAGTGGTGATATTAGAAATATTACCTACAGTTATTATTGGTAATATACACAGTGGAGATAGAATTGATAAAAATTATTTGTCTGCATAATTTCCAATGTAGACCTGTTTCTTACATCCTGTCTCCTATACCTGTCTCATTTCCTGTCGTTCCAGTCTCTGTCTTTCCTTTATCCCCTGTCCCTCAACAAAGTACCCTGCACCTGATAGCCGAGGTGTCCCCAATCTCTGCTATTTCTGGGGTAACCTGGCTCTCCCCAAGCGGGACCCCATTGAGGATAGCAAGGACGTTGACAGGTGTGGTCGCCAAACTGCCCCAGATACGCCCCAGTGACCAGGGGAAATACATGTGCCATGTTCACCCCAGGGGTAACAGCAGCACCCCTCTGTTCTCTTTCAGTGTAGACATCGTCGTGCATGGTGAGATATTATGGGATGAAGTGTAAGACGTGAGTGGGGAGGATTGAAAAAGGGGAGAGATGAAGACTGAAAAGGGTGCCATGATATGCAGGTGCATCTAAAAAAAAATGAGTATCGTGGAAAAGTAGTTTTTTTCGTAATTCAAATAAAAAAGTGACACCTTCATACAGTAGCTGTATATTCTAGATTCATTACACATACAATGAAACAGTTCAAACTTTTTGGTTTCAATCTTGATAATTATAGCTTATAGCTTGTGAAAATCAAAAATCCAGTATCTCAAAATATTATAATAAGAAATGTACAATACAGAAATGTTGAGCTTTGAAGATTTCTAATCAGCTAATAAACTCCCTGAGCCTTCAGTACACACAACTACAATCACGGGGAAGACTGCTGACTTGACAGTTGTCCAGGAGACACTCACTGACACCCTCAACAAGGGTGGAGCCACAGAAGGTCATTGCTGAAAGGACCGACTGTTCTCAGAGTGCTGTATCAAAGCATATTTGTGGGAAGCTGCAAGGGAAAATTGCGGTAAGAAAATGTGCACAAGCAACTGCGATGACCTTGAGACGGTTGTCAAGCAAAGCCCATTCAAGAACTTGGGGGATCTTCACGAAGAGTAGACTGAGGCTGAAGTCAGTTCATCAAGAACCTCTATGCACAGACGTGTCCACAAAATTGGCTACAAGTATTGCATTCCTAGTGTCAAACCACTCCTGGACCAGAGACAACATCTTACATGGACGAAGAAGGAAAATAACTGGACTGTTGATCAGTGGTCCAAAGTCCTCTCTTCAGGTGAAAGTACATTTTGGATTTCATTTTGAAATTAAGGTTCCAGAGTCTTGAGGAAGAGTGGAGAAGTCCAGTGTGAAGTTTCCACAGTGATGATTTGTTGTGCCATGTCATCTGCTGGCATTGGTCCATTGTTTAATCTAGTCCAGAGTTAATGCAGCCGTCTACCAGGAGATTTCAGAGCACTTCATGCTTCAGTCTGCTGACAAGCTTCATAGAGATGCTGATTTTCTTTTCCAGCTGGACTTGGAACCTACTGTGCTTGATTGGCCAGCCAACTCACCTGACCTGGACCCCACAGATAATCTATGGGGTATTGTCAAGTGGATAATAAGATACACCAGACCCAACAACATGGACGAGCTGAAGGCCGCTATTAAAGCAACCTGGGCTTCCACAACACCTCAGCAGGGCCACAGGCTGATTGCCTCCATGCCACACTGCATTGATGCAGCAATGTGCGCAACAGGGGCCCCAACCAAGTATTGAGTATATAAATTAACATACTTAGGAAACCTTTTTTGAGTGTCACTTTTTGATTTGAAATATGAAAACAATGTACTTTTCCACAGTATTCAATTTTCTTAGATGCACCTGTGTATTTCAAACATGAGATCTTAAGCATTGTATTTACAAAGAATGGAGTTTATAAAACATTGACATATCTGTCTCTCTCCCTCTCGGCCTCCATTTCTTTCTATCCATCTCCTTTCTCCTTGTCTCTCTCTAGATGTGAAGGTGGTGTCATTAACCAATTATACACATGGTGAGTCATGGTGAGACTTCCCAGCGATTAGTATACATTCTGCAGCCTCTGGATCACATCTTACAATACAAATGAAAAAGGACTCTCTCAGAAAGAGAAGCACATAGTCCTTATTGTTGGTGTGGATATCTCTGTTTTCTCTGTCACACATCTCCCTCCCTCAACCCCACCATGTTCCACACATCTCTCTTCCTCAACCCCACCATGTTCCACACACCTCTCTTCCTCAACACCACCATGTTCCACACATCTCCCTCCCTTAACCCCACCATGTTCCACACAACTCCCTTCGTCAATCCAACCATGTTCCACACATCTTGTTTCCTCAACCCCACCATGTTCCACACGTCTCCTTTCCTCAACCCCACCACAATCCTTTCAACAGGTCAGCTGAAACCTATGGCCAGCGTCAGCCAGACTCCTCTCACCATTACCTGCTCTCCAACGAAG
The DNA here is from genome assembly GCA_016801105.1 of Esox niger. Taxonomy (NCBI): domain Eukaryota; kingdom Metazoa; phylum Chordata; class Actinopteri; order Esociformes; family Esocidae; genus Esox; species Esox niger. Next base: position 10,625 of record JACXGJ010008665.1, on the reverse strand, counting down.
GGCGACTATGTGCTGCTTTTCTGGCGTCCACCAGACATAAAACCAAAATCCGACTCCACATCCCTTATCTACGAGTACGACCGCTGGAGGAACCGCACAGTGCAGAATAAGGTACAACTAGAGAATGATGTGTGCATGCATGGGAACTCTGATTCTCTACAGATTTCTGTCTTGACATTTCGTTACGCTGGCCACCGTGTTCCAGTTTCTGCTCCTGCCTGCTCTATAGAGACCCAACCAGACGTCTGTGAAAGCATTTTATAAGCTGCTAAAAATCTCTGTCACAAATGAATCTGTCTGCTTGAATTTCATGTATGTAGAGTCGGAGCCTTCCCCAGCTGAGTCTGGATGGGCTGAATTCTTCCCCAAAAGACGGTTTGTTCTCCTTCCTACTGCACCCACGGCTCAATGATGGAGGTCTGTACATGTGTGAGGTGTTCCTTGATGACATCGTGTTCAGCCAAAGGACCCTGCTCAGCATCCTCCAAGGTACTGGGGCAAAGAGAGATGAAAAAGGAATGAGAGGAGAATGAGAGAGTGATAAGAAAGTGAGAAAGACCGAAAGAGAACAATTATGTATTGATATTGTATCGGTTATTTAGTCAAATTAATACTACTGCATGTACACACATAGAAACACACACACACACACATTGTGAAGAGAAAAGAAATCCATGTCTCCTAAACTTTAACCTAATCTTATCCTTAGCCTGAACTTAACCCAGGCCTAATGTTTGACCCTGAATCCAATCCATAATGCCAAAACATAAAGTAACCCCAATTCTAACATTAGCCTCATTAAGTCTGACCCTAAAAATATTGTGCTCACTTTGTCATCGTGAAGAGTGTAAGGGCAGTAAAAAGGGCATATCTTTCATGTTTTACTCTCTTTGGGGCACTTCTGGTCATAATTCGATCTGTGAAACGAAAATGTCTGTCTATCTTCGAAGCCTTGGAAGACTTTAATCACAGCCCCTATGGCACCCATCACCGCTGTTCCAACATCACCAGCCAATCTGTCACTGTCACCCTGCACCACACGTCTGTCTCTTTCTCTCTCACACACACACACGCACGCACACACACACACGGGCGCACACACACACAACCACAGCCCTGCGGACCCATGTATTTTCTACCCTGCCTCATTATGGGTATCATTGCGTATGATTATACCTGCCGCCAGGCCTGTGGGACGCTCACCCTAATCATTTTTTGTGTGTGTGTGTGTGTGTGTGTGTGTGTGTCATTACACACAAATTAATCCTTATTGGAGTTTGATGAGACACTGTCAGGCGACACATTAGAAGCAATTCTTCTTTTACTCACCCATTATCTCTCTTTGCCGTCCCTCTCTCCTTGACAACCAATTGTATTGCCACTTCCTTCTTTCACTTATTTATAGCCTAAGTTGTCATTAACTCTTCTTTCCCTTCGTCTCTCTGTTGCAGTGAAAGCCAGCCCTTCTCCGCCATCCCTTGTCCTGACCTGTCAGTATACCCAGCGCTCCCAGGTATGGAACCATCCCTTAGACAGCGTTTCTCCCTCAACCCTTTACTGTTACGGCTTGCCTGGTAAGCTTTCTGGCACGGCGTCTCTCCCTGAGTGCCTGAGGTCACTAGACACCTCAAACGGAATTAAGCAGGGAGCGATTACTTGAAAACAACCCTTAAAAACATAACAACATAAGGCACTGCATCCCATTTTGTTGACAACGTAGACCGGGTACATTCCTGGGTCATATATAGGTAGGTGCAAATCGGTTGGGAGTCGTTGGCTCACGTTAAGCCCTAGGAACTTCTTCTGTCAGGTTAGGTGCCCACAAGCTAACTGGAATCATTTGTCAGAGGTGAGCTCTTCTCCAAGCATGTTGGCTTCGACTGACTTTGTGGTTTAGTAAGTGGTTTGATAGGAGGCAGCTCCATAACATATGTTTCTGAGGATGCGTGTCCAAATGTTTTCGCGAGCCTGCTAGTGGTTGAGGTGCTGAGGCAAGTCTATATTCACGAGTTTGAGTATGAAATAATTAACCAAATTCACCATCCTCCATTTACCAGGTGAAGCAAGTGTTGTGGAAACATCAGAACAAGAGTCGTACATTGAACTGGAGCTCATCAAGCCTGGGTCGCCTTAGTACAGAGGTCCTCATCCCGCCCACCAAGGAAACGGCTGGGAACTACACCTGCTCAATGGAGTTGAAGAACGGATTGAAGATCAAAGCTGTCTACACCATCCCATTGCCTCCTCAAGGTAGAGTGGATAAATGGGCCTAAAACAACGTTAATTCCATAGGACCTAGTAGGGAAGTAATTTTCCCCACTGGCCACTGGGTTGGAATAGGGTGCCACTGGAGACTACAGGGTGATGCATCTATCCATCCTTCCATTACATAATTACTTATTTATTATTTTCATTGTTTGCGTCCATTGTTCCTTCTTTCCTCTTTCATGTCCTTCATTCCTTTTGTATTTCACTTGCTTCAGTCCTTTAGTTATTTTCTTCATTAGTTTCTTCAATACATTCTCTGCCTTCACATCGTTCTTTTATTCCTCATGCTCCCTCATGCAACAGTCATTCTCATCAGTGATTGCCGACAGAAGAGAAAAGTACCTTTTGAACCACAGACAAACAGTCAAATCTCTTCCTGTTTTTCTATACCATTATTGCCAAAAACCACATTGTAGTCTTAGTCTCAAATGGAACCCTGTTCCCTTAGTGATTTTGACTATGATCTCGGGTCAAAGACCGGAAGGGAATAGGATGCCATGTAATCGGGGCTATATTATCAGTATGGCCATGTACTATAGGAAATCCTTCTTCACTGAACATGAGCTTCCTATAGATCCTAAACACATAAGACATCTATCTACCCCTCCTTCCCTGGTTGTATGTGTGTGTCTATCTACCTCTCCTTCCCTGGTTGTATGTGCGTGTGTCTATCTACCTCTCCTTCCCTGGTTGTATGTGTGTGTGTCTATCTACATCTTCCCTGGATGTATGTGTGTGTGTGTCTATCTACCTCTCCTTCCCTGGATGTATGTGTGTGTGTCTATCTACCTCTTCCCTGGATGTATGTGTGTGTGTGTATATCTACCTCTTCCCTGGATGTATGTGTGTGTGTCTATCTACCTCTTACCTGGATGTATGTCTGTGTGAACCAGCAGGCTCTGGACCTCTTAGGGTAAGCATGGAATACAAGTTGTATAGCGAATAAGAAGAATTCTACATTCAGTATCTCCTGAACATAGCTTCCATATGTCACATATTTGATTCAAACAAATTCCGCAGAGCACCTCTTTGAATGGGACTGCCTCTGGAGCCAGTCAGCCAGACAGGTTGACCTGAAGTTGCATGAAAACTATAAAATGCTTTACAGAGCACTTACCTTGTAGACCGGTCTGTCTTCCTATGACAGAGGGTTTCTACATTCAGCAGGGCTACTCTGTTGCCTTGACAGTGCAGGACAAGTTTGCTAGAGCAGAAAGACCCGAGCCAAGGCCACCCAACATGTATTTCTGACAGCTACACTGCAGGGCCACATCCTGAATGGCATCCTGAATGGCACACTACTGGCCCTAGTCGAAGGTATGCTATAAAAGGGTATCAAAAGATGGGAATAGGACACCATTTTGGACCCCTGCATTTGAATTGAACCTGTCAGGGCAGATATTTCTCAGCTCCATATATTTATTGGCTTCACAGAGATGGAGAATGACAAGAAACAGAAAGTAACTTCGGTTCTAAATAGCCGGTAATTGGTTTTTCATTGGTGTGACGGGAAATGGGTTATTTAGGTTTTTTAGACATATCTGCCTTCTTATTGGTGACGGGTCATGAGTTTCATGAGGTATTGATGTGAGCTCTGACAGGATGACAGAAATGTGTTTGATATGCCTGTTTAGACGCTGGTCGGTCTCCACATGCTTTGAGTGCTACATGGTATTCTGTCTGGCCCGCGGCTCTGTGAATGTTGACTTGTATCATTGGTTCCCTCAGCTACAGAGAGCAAAATCAGATTCAACCAGAACAGCAGGTTCTCTCAAGCATGCTTTGGTCCTTGCCTTGAAGTGAGCAAAGAAAAAAATAAGCTAATTTGGTTCACACCACTGGGCAGCTTGCAGCTGGGGTGTCTGTGTACTCTGCCACATGACGAGCGTCAAGCCCAACGCAGTAGGGTTGTATGTTAGTCCTCTTCTGATGCTTTGACAGGTATCTGGCTCATCAAACGTCCTATTGTGGTTTCTTCCAAGCGGCTGGACTTGTGTTCCAATCCCTGAAACAGCGTGCTATATGACATTTAGCTCTGTGGAAATGATGTTGCTTATACTGTTGTAATTTATCCGTTCTGTGTTTGCATCTGTCCGGTAGTTCAGTGTGAGCATCATCTGAATATTTCCTTACTGAGTGCATCAGTGATATATTTCCTGTTTGAGTTTTTGCTGGCAAGCGTACAAACAATGCGAGACAGGAATAGTTTAAGAACAACAATGTGAAAGTCCTTGAGAGGCTGAGCCAAATTTCAGGCTTGAATCCCATTCAGAATCAATTTCTCTACTGAGTGTCGTCAGCACGCCCTATCCCATATCAGGGTTGGGCCAACGCCCCAGGGAGAACCACCTGGCCTGTAGCTGCGAAACAGGGAACTTGAACGCAGCCCAGTTAGTCTCTCTAAACGCCCCAGATCTGGCCTCTTCAGGGGGAGGCTGAATGGAACCTTGGGAAGGCAGCTGTGGGGAGGGGGCAACAGAGAGAGGAAGACAAAAGAATGGGATGCTGGTTCTTGCCCCTGGGGTTTTGTTTTATTTATCAGTTTAATTTAGTTTCTTCCACTTTTTATTAATAAATGCCCTCCAGGGCCCAGAACACTGGCACTGTGCCCGCTCTGTGTGTCTCTCTGTGTCTTGCAACAATATCTATCTCAATGTCTATCTCTACCCCTATACAGTGTGTCTATTTCTACCCCTATACAGTGTGTCTATCTCTACCCCTATACAGTGTGTCTATCTCTACCTCTATACAGTGTGTCTTTCTCTATCCCTATACAGTGTGTCTTTCTCTACCCCTATACAGTGTGTCTATCTCTACCCCTATACAGTGTGTCTATCTCTACCCCTATACAGTGTGTCTATCTCTACCCCTATACAGTGTGTCTATCTCTACCCCTATACAGTGTGTCTATTTCTACCTCTATACAGTGTATCTATAGCTACATCTATTCAGTGTGTCCATATCTACCTCTATACAGTAACTATCTCTACCTCTATACAGTAACTCTCTCCACCTTTATACAGTAACTATCTCTACCTCTATACAGTATCTATAGCTACTTCTATTCAGTGTATATCTCTACATATATACAGTGTGTCTATTTCTGGCTCTATTCAGTGTCTATCTCTACCTCTACACAGTATTTATCTCTACCTCTACACGGTATCTGTTTCTACCTCTATACAGTGTGTCTTTCTCTACCTCGATACAGTGTGTCTATCTGTACCTCTATACAGTATCTATCTTTACCTCTGTACAGAATCTATCTCTACCTCTATACAGTGTGTCTATATCTATCTCTACCTCTATACAGTGTGTCTATCTCTATCTCTACCTCTTTACAGTATCTATCTTTACAGTGTGTCAATTTCTACCTCTATACAGTGTCTATCTACTTCTATACAGCATGTCTATCTCTACCTCTATGCACTATCTATCTCTACCTCTATACAGTGTCTATCTCTACTTCTATACAGTGTGTCTATCTCTACCTCTATTGCGTATCTATCTCTATATAGTGTCTATTTTTACTTCTATTGAGTATCTATCTCTAGACAGTGTTTATCTCTACCTCTATACACTATCTATCTCTACCTCTATACAGTGTGTCTATGTCACGGAATTGGTGGAAGGACTCAGGCGCAGAGACGGAGTGGAGATAATAGTCCATAGTTTTAATTAAGAGAGAACAAAACAAAGAAACAAACAAACTCAAAGCAACTCCAAATGACTGGGTGTTGTCGCCTACGGCTAGCAAACCAAAGTAATCCACATTCATGTGATCAAACAGTAAACTTAAATAGGTTCCCCGATTGGAGGCAATACCCAACACCTGCCTCCAATAGAGGCACCTCTATTGGCCACGTCCTGACTATGCCCCCAGCCAGTGCGAAGATAGCTAGGGGCATAGTCAGCACGTGACAGTCTATCTGTTCCTCTTTACAGTATATATCTTTACCTCTGTAAAGTCTGTCTCTCTTTACCTCTATAAAGTATCTATCTCTAGCTCTACACAGTATATATCTCTACCTTTATACAGTATCCATCTCTAACTCTATACAGTATACTGTATGTCATTTTAAATTGCAATTAGTATCTGTGTATAAATAGTCAATTTTTGTCAGCTCTCACATGGATGCACTGAGCCGGCTAGATACTGAGCCATGTGGAGCAGAAAAGAACTGTCAAAAGTCCTGGGTATCAAGGTAATGGAACTTTATGAAGATGGAAAGGGATATAAAAAAATATCCAAAGCCTTGCAATTGCCAGTAAGTATTGTTCAATCACTTATTAAGAAGTGGACATTTCAGGGATCTCTTGATACCAAGCCAAGGTCAGGTAGACTAAGACAGATTTCAGCCCAAACTGCCAGAAGAATTGTTCGGGATACAAAGAAAAACCCACAGGTAACATTGAGAAATACAGGCTGTTCTGGATAAAGACAGTGTGGTTGTTTCATGGAGCACAATACAATAATACTTGAACAAAAATGAGATGTATGGTTATGTTGCCAGAAAGAAGCCTTTACTGCGCCAATGCCGTAAAAAAGCTTGAGTGCAATATGTCTGACAATGTCTTGACACTTTGGCACACTGTAATTTGGAGTGACAAGACCAAAATGGAGCTTTGTGGTCAAAACCATAAACTCTATGCTTGGAGAGGGGTCAACAAGGCATATAGTGAATAGAATACCATCCCCACTGTGAAGTATGGTGGTGGTTCACTGATGTTTTGGCATGGGGAATCTTGTGAAAATTCATTGCAAGATGAATGCAGCATGTTATCAGAAAATACTCTCTCTGTTTGCATTCTTCTGCACAAAAGCTGCGCATGGGATACTCTTGGACTTACCAGCTCGACAATGACCTGGAAAGTCAAGGCCAAGTTGATCCTCCAGTGGTTACAGCAGAAAAAGGTTACGGTTCTGGAGTGGCCATCACAGTCTCCTGACCTTAATATCATCGAGCCACTCTGGGGAGATCTCAAACGTGGGCTTCATGCAGGACGACCAAATGACTTTGAATGACCTGGAGGCATTTTGGCAAGAAGAATAGGCAGTTATACCACCTGCAAGAATTCAGGGCCTCATAGACAACTATTACTAAAGACTGCAAACAGTCACTGATGCTAAAGGGGGCCATTCACAGTATTATGAACTATGGGTATGAAGACTTTTGAAAAGGGGTCAGTAAAAAAAATCTTTGTTGCCATGTTTTGTTTTATGATTGTGCCATTCTGTTATGACTTACAGTTGAATATGAATCCTATAAGAAATAAAATTCCATGTGTTTTGCCTGCTCACTCATGTTTTCTTTACAAATGGTACATATATTACCAATTCTGCCAGAGTATGCATACTTTTGAGCACAACTGTATATCTCTCTTTCTATACAGCGTTTTTATCTCTACCTCTATAAAATCAGTCAGTCTACATCTATACAGTATCTATCTATACAGTATCTGTCTCTACCATATTGTGTGTGTGTGTGTGTGTGTGTGTGTGTGTGTGTGTGTGTGCCTCTCTTTCTTTACACCTCACTCTCCTTCAGATGATATGTGGTTGTGAGGGATGGCACAGCATTGTGTAAATAATTTACATGTATTGTTTGTGAGGAAGAACACACAAGTCCAGAAGGATCTGACAGTTAAATGAATCTCCTCATAAAGATGAGCTCACAACCAATAACCCGTACACTGATCCAGAGGAGCTGTACTGATGACACGCCACAGCTTAGGCTGGACCAGCGCGTATGAACAGGGATGTTCTGCGTATAGAATGAGCTCTTGTTTGCGCAGGGTGATGGAATATGTATTGTGGTAATGTCCTATTTACAGTTTAATGGGGTTGTGGGGAGGAAGAAAGGAGCTGGGGATGGCACGAGAAGAGAGATGCAGAAGGAGAAAGGCAAATAGAGAAATGAAGATGGGAAGATGGCAGTGAAGGACGTGTAGAACCACCCAGGCCGGGGAGGGTTGATGGTATTTACGCCTCACTTCACTGCATCCAATTACCATAATTCACGCAGTGTAGAAGCTGGTATTGGGAACCGAGCAGGTCAGCCTGGCCCCTTGGTCAACTCTCCACCAGCTGTATTCCCATTGTCACTACAGACAAACTCCCCACCAGCAGCAGTCAATTACACCTTTATTGATCCATCTAAAGCATACTGCAAATCATGGCACAAGGGCACGGCCTGAAGAGGGACATTTTAACAAACTTCTGGAAATTGTCATTTGATGATGTAGTAGAAAATAAAAAAGGAATGACTCTAGCGAAGTTTATGTCAGCCATATTTACAGTGGCTCTAAATGTATTCACCCCCTCAGAGCGGATTTAATTTGCCGTTTTCACCTACACAAAATAGTCCATAAGATATGTGATAAGAATAAAATACAAATAAAATCTACAATAAACTGTGGGAATTTCATACATTTGAGAGCCACTGTAGATGTTAATGAGTTGCAATCTCATTATACAGTACAATCACCGTCCATAATATATAGTTGCTATAGGATACATAGAATAAATCGGTTGATTCTATGTTTTATTATTATGATGTGTTTTATATTTGTCTTCTTGATTTATTTTGCAATTAAATGTATATTTTGCTATCTTTTACCAATTGTAATGGAAGTTCTGGTGCTATCAGAGGAACAACCTCTGTGTAAATGTAACAATCTGCTGATGATGGATCTGACTGTTTTGATTCTATTGCATTATTTCTATTTTCACTGTAAAGCACATTGAATTGCTTCAATGTATGAATTGTGCAATATAAATAAACTTGCTTGCTTGCTATAGGTCGTTGCCACATGTAGTTGATAATAATGTATTCCACAATGTAAACATCTGACTTGAGTCTCAGAAGCATTCTGGATGCCTGTGAACAGGTAGCGTTGTCTCCGTGGTAACTGACACCTCCCACGCCTCCCTGTGGCTGTGTGTGTTTGCATGAATGATGTCACCTTACCTCACCATGCAAACCCAGCAGACTGATGTAGCTAAACATATGTCACGCTACATGGGGTCAGTCGTCTGTCTACAAATGGTTGTATTGAGTACCATGTGCTAATCACCAGCTTGTGCAATATATTTCATGTAATATTCCCGTGTCTCCCCTCCCAATCTTTTCTGTAATCGAACTCTTTCATCTAGAATACTGCAGGGAGTGTGACAGAGGATTTATACTGAGTCTGAATGTTTCGCTACGATAAGGTGTTAGACCGCCAGCATTTAGCTATAGAGATCTTTGATGATACTCAACTGTACTCATACCAACTGCCCCTCCCGTACGGTCTCTCCCTGCTGATCTAAACCTCCACCTGTCCTCTGTGGGAGATGAGACCACGTTATACCACTGATGATCACTAATCGTTAAGCCCATGACAACGCTCATGTCCTTAATGTCTTTTTCTTTCTTTTCTCTTGTCTCAGAGAACACAGAGAGTCCTGGTTCTGTCTCTCCTACTTACCCAGAGAACAACAGCGCCTCCTTTCTTCCCTCCCTTTCTGCTTTATTACTCCTGGTGCCCCTAGTTGCTGCAGTGGCTGGTGTGTTGCTATTGAGACAGAAGAACATTTCTCGTCGTGGTGAGTCTTCCTCCATTTTCCTTTTTGACACCTTTTCTCCCTTGTTCTTTCTGTCTTTAGACTCTGGGAATGACATACTATGAATTTGATGTAAAACATCTGGTGGCGTGTCTCCCTCTGTGTTTTTGTTTATATGTGTGTGGACAGGTATCGAACAGTCTCTTTCCCACTACTCTGGGGAAGTGGAGAACATCTATGAGAATCCTGAGGATGTCAGACAGGTGATGGATTCAAACATTCTCTCTGTTTTTTTATTATTTCTGGTGAATCCATGATTTTCCGCTTCTTACACTCTTTATTCTCTCTTTAACCCTCACTTTTCTCTCTCTCCCACTCTTTTTCTCTCTTAGTGTGGTTATTAAAACATGTTTTGTCTCCTCTATGTAGGCTTTTCCCCAGAGCTCAGTGTACATGGTGAGTTATTATGTTTTTTTTTCCACAATTGCAGATAAAGATGTGTGTATGTGTGTGTTTCCTTGTTTGACTATAATATACGCCTCTCCTCCTCTACTTCTCCTCCCAAACCACAATTTCTCCCACTCCTCCTTCTCTTCCCTTCTCAGGACCTGAAACCTCGAGGGGATGATGACGTCTATAAGGAATTGGACCGCTAAAATTTAAGATCCCTATGATGGGTTTATCTCTCTGTATGTAGCAATGTTTCACTGCACCTCTCTCTCTCTCTCTCTCTCTCTCTCTCTCTCTCTCTCTCTCTCTCTCTCTCTCTGTGTGTGTGTGTGTGTGTGTGTGTGTGTGTGTGTGTGTG
>JACXGJ010008664.1:0-26481 GCA_016801105.1 Esox niger | reverse complement strand
GAGCCTGAGGCGAGCCTGCACTGCCTCCCATGTGCCCGCTGCCCGCCGGAACCAATCGTCCACCGCAGGGGTACCGGTCTGGCTCGGGGTCCAGGGGGCCAGGACCGGCTGATACCCCAGCACGCACTGAAAAGGGGAAATCCCCGTGGAGGAGTGGTGCCGGGAGTTCAGGGCGTACTCTACCCAAGGCAGGAACTCCACCCACTCCCCCGGCCGGTCCTGGCAGTAGGACCGAAGGAGCCTGCCCACTTCCTGATTCACACACTCCACCTGCCCGTTGGACTGGGGATGGTAGCCCGAGGTCAGGCTGACCGAGACCCCCAAGTGCTGCATAAAGGCTTTCCACACCCTGGACGTAAACTGGGGGCCCCGGTCCGACACAATGTCCTCGGGCACCCCATAGTGCCGGAAGATATGTGTAAAGAGAGCCTCGGCGGTTTGGAGGGCCGTGGGGAGACCGGGCAGAGGCAAGAGACAACAGGTCTTAGAGAAGCGGTCCACAACGACCAGGATGGTGGTATAGCCCTGGGAAAGGGGAGATCTGTTAGGAAATCTACAGACAGGTGGGTCCATGGCCGTTGTGGAATGGGTAAGGGGTGCAACTTACCCATAGGCAGGTGTCGGGGTGCCTTACTCTGGGCGCACACCGAGCAGGAAGAAACGTACACCCTCACGTCCTTAGCCAAGGTAGGCCACCAGTACTTACCGGCCAGGGCCCGCAGGGTCTGTCCAATACCAGGGTGACCGGAGGAGGGACAGGTGTGGGCCCAGTAGATGAGCCGGTCACGAACAGACGTTGGCACATACGTGCGACCCTCAGGGCATGAGGGCGGAGAGGGCTCGTCACGCTGCGCACCAACGACGTCCGCGTCCAACTCCCACACCACCGGTGCCACGATACATGATGCCGGTAGTACTGGAGCGTCATCCACTGGCCTCTCCTCCGTGTCATGCTGGCGAGACAGCGCGTCGGCCCTGACGTTCTTACTTCCCGGCCTGTAAGTGAGAGTGAACACAAACCGGGAGAAGAACATAGCCCACCTGGCCTGGCGAGGGGTCAGTCTCCTCGCTGCCCGCATGTACTCCAGGTTACGGTGGTCAGTCCAGATGAGAAAAGGGTGTTCAGCCCCCTCTAACCAGTGCCGCCACGCCGACAGGGCTCTAACCACGGCCAATAGCTCACGATCAACGACATTGTAATTACGCTCTGCTGCACTGAGTTTCTGTGAAAAGAAAGCACAGGGACGGAGCGTGTTCCGACACCCCGTTCGCTGGGAGAGAACGGCCCCAAGACCACATTCGGATGCTTCCACCTCCACAACGAACTGGAGCGACGTGTCAGGATGAGCCAGGACCGGAGCGGTGGTGAAACGGTGTTTCAATTCCACAAACGCCCGCTCCGCATCCGTGGTCCACCATAACCGTGTCGCCCCACCCCTCAGGAGGGAGGTGATCGGAGCCACGACCTGACTAAAGCCCCGGATAAACCTCCTGTAATAATTAGAAAAGCCTAAAAATCGTTGCACGCCCTTTACCGTGGTTGGGGTCGGCCAATTACACACGGCATCAATGTGGTTCTCCTCCATAGCCAAACCCGTGCTCGAGAAACGGTACCCCAGGAAGGACACGGACGACTGGAAAAACAGACACTTTTCGGCTTTTACGTACAATTCATGTTCCAACAGTCTAGCAAGCACTTTACGCACCAACGAGACATGCTCAGCGCGAGTAGTTGTATAAATCAAGATGTCATCAATATACACAACTACCCCTTCGCATAACATGTCCCTGAAAACGTCGTTGATGAAAGATTGAAAGAATGATGGAGCATTCATTAAACCGTACGGCATCACTAAATATTCGTAATGGCCAGTGGTAGTACTGAAGGCTGTTTTCCATTCGTCCCCCTCCCGGATACCGACCAGGTTATAGGCACTCCTGAGGTCTAACTTTGTGTAAAAGCGGGCCCCGTGCATTCTCTCGACCTCCGCAGAGATTAAGGGGAGAGGGTAGCGGAACGGGATGGTGATTTTATTCAGCGCCCTGTAATCGATGCACGGGCGCAAACCACCGTCCTTCTTTTTTACAAAGAAGAAACTCGAGGAGACCGATGACTTGGAGGGCCTAATGTATCCCTGCCCCAACGATTCGTCAACATACGCGGACATAGCCGCAGTCTCGGTGCGAGACAGGGGATACACGCGACCCTTAGGGAGTGCGGCTCCTTCTAGGAGGTTTATCGCACAATCCCCCGGCCTATGAGGTGGCAATACAGAGGCCTTAGCCTTGGAGAAGACCTCAGCTAAGTCCCTATATTCGGGAGGAATTGGCACGGCGGGAGCACTGTCTGGACTTGGTCGAACCCACGGAAACACCCAAACACCTACCTTGGCACTTCCGCGACCACCCCGACAAGACCTGACTCGACCACAAAATAATAGGGTCATGGAGAGACAACCAGGGGAAACCTAGAACTACAGGGAACGTGGGAGAATCAATAACATTAAACGAAATAGTTTCGCAGTGTTGGTGACAGGTGAACATAAGAAGTGGGACAGTACATTCCTTAACAAAGCCTGACCCTAGTGGTCGATTATCCAATGCCCTCACAGGTAAGGGGCTGGTGAGGACTTGGAGGGGAATGTGTGCGCGTAACGCGAAATCCCTGTCGATAAAATTCCCAGCCGTGCCTGAATCTATTAGCGCCTTACACTGGGAAAATAACGGGAAACCCGGGGAATTCGACAGGGACGGTGCAGAGAGTGAGTGGGAAAGCAATCGGTGAGTGTGCATGAGCTACCTGGGGTGGTGTGGAAGAGCCATGCCTGTCGCCTCTCGAGCCGGAGGAAGAGGGGTTGCGCGGAGCATCGAAACCGCCCCGCGCTTAGCTGATCCCCTCTGTTCCCCGGCTGCTCGCCCTCTGCCCGGGAGTGCAGCCGACCCCAGATCCATGGGGACGGCGGTGTCGAGGTGGGGGGGTGGAACAGCCGGGCCCTCGCTAGGACGTCCTCGGGCAGCCAGCATATTGCCGGTCGTTCCACCCAGAACCCGCTGCCAGGGTTCGGAACTCCAGTGCGAACTCCTGCGCCGATCTCGTCCCCTGCCGTAGGTGGAAGAGCCGTTCGCCCGCCTCTCTTCCCTCGTGCGGATGGTCGAAGACGATTCGGAAGCGGCGGACAAACTCAGCGTAGCTGCCCTGGAAGGGCCCCTCGATGTTCCAGACGGCGGTGGCCCATTCCAGGGCTTTGCCGGACAGGCAGGAGACGAGCGAGGAGATCCTCTGGGCATCTGTCAGCGCAGGATGAATCGACTGGAGCGCGATGTCCACCTGTAACAGGAAACCCTGGCAGCGGTCCGCCTTCCCATCGTAATCCCGGGGAAGCGGGATGTGCATCGCTCCTATTCCGGGCTGGGTAGGCTGGGGAAGCGGCAATACAGCCGGTGCTGTGGGAGCGGACTGGGCCAACTCTAGGCGCTGATGTGCTTGGAGGAGGGTGGTCATGGAGGCACCTAGGTTGGCCAGCATGTTGGCATGTTCCTGGACGATCTCCGCAACACCGGCATCTTCCTGAGCTCCGTGCTCCATTTTCTTTTTTTGAAAGGTGTGTTATTCTGTCAGGAACAACTGAGTGCAAGAAAGAATGGAGTGGAGTCTTTGACTTTACTTGTTTTAATACGTGCGCTGACATACGCTCAATTAACCATAGAGACAATAACACACAAAGACAAAGGGAGCAGAGGGAACATATATACTGAGGGGAATGACTTAATGATGATCAGGTGCGCTAGACGGGACAACAGGTGCAATGAGTATATGAGCAGGGCGATGGTGTCAGAAGGCCGGTGACGTCGAATGCCGAAGCCCGCCTCCTGCAGGGGGAGGATGGGTAGTAGATGGCGTAGTTGTCACAGTTCCCATCAGTTATTCTTCTATGTCACTTAAGTGACAGCAAGGCCTATAACTCTGGCCTGTGCTTTTCATTCTGAGGTGAAGTGAAAAAATGTGTCTACTCATACAGTAGGTGGCTATTTTCTTTTGAAACCAGTGCAAAACAATCAATCCAGGTCTGAGGATGAAATTACGGGATGTGCGACTGGCTGGCTGATCCCACATTGTCCATACCAAGTGGACGATGCACACACTCTACCAATCTTGCAACTGTCGCATTCCACAAAGATTGTAAAAGTAGCTGTAATGCTCCAGAGACCCAGATCTGGCCTCTAGGCCTTAGCTATGAATGAGCATAGTTTTGATAGTTCCAGCATGATTTTAGTGACAAAACTCTGAGTGTCCGTGTTTTACGTTGGCAAGTGTTATTAATGAGTCCAAATATCAAGTTGGTTACAAGTATTCGTTGGGGGAGTAAACGAGTGGAGACCTGCTTGCCAGCATGAGAACCAGAGGGAATTGAACAGGTGGAGATGTCATGGAGCTAGATAGCCATTCGGCATATGCGTTAGCGGAGTACTTGGCATAAGACCTGAAAACAAGATGGAGAGTTCCCACAGGCAGTCGAATAGTGGTTTTCCAGAGAAAGAGATGTGGAAACCCAGCAGTGGTATATTCCAGGACAGGGCAGAGACTGATGTTATAACGAGAAGTAAATACAAACTGCGCTTCCAGTCGTCTTCTGCCATCTATTGGCAGTTTGGTATATTTCCAAACTTGATAAAGGAAAATAAATGAGTATTCAAAAAGGTTCCATATCAATTTTAATGAAACAACAAGTTTAGAACAAAACATTTCCACATTTATACAACATACAAAAATTTGAGAAGTCATAAAAGGTCCTACAGGTTCATGAGTTTCATTTGAACAAAGTTATTGCCTTGTTAGTTCTAGTGTAAAAACAGCACAGTTATTCCATTATGACATGGTGTTTCTGCAAGAAAGCAAAGGCCCATTACCTTTGGCTGCATGTGCTTGCTTCACTTCGTCTGGGACTAAAACAGCAATATAATCAGACATACAATATAATCAGATTTGTATCTTTGTTTGTATCGGGGCCGCGATACAAACAAAGTTTGTACAGTAATATTCAGATCTCTGAAGACTAGGGGGGAAGCACAGAGCAGGTTGAAAAGGGAAATCGATGAGCACTAGACTTCCTGATTAGGGACATGAACATGCCCAAATCTGTATAATGAAGTAATGATGTGGCGTTACTGAGTTTTCAAAAACATTTCATTCTTCAACAAATTTATTTTGGTAGCACCCTATGACAAACATTTAATATTAATGCAAAATGTATGTACAAATCATAATTCTCCAGGCAAATAGGTCTATGAAAACGAACGGTACAGTTTATACACGATGTGTGATATAAACAGGTTATTACAGTAAATGATTAGTCATGTTACTTGTATTGCCACTGGAATAGGCTATCGTAAATGAACAGGGACAAAATGTTTTAGAAATTTTACCCACGTAGGAAAACAAAAATGTTCCCAGAAGGCAGATCTAAATAACTCTGGGGAGTCTTCTACTTCTGGCTTGCCAATGCTTGCCATTTTTCACTTAATGAGAAAATTGCTGAAAATTGCCACAGTCTCTCAGCTCCATTCTTGATGGAGTGAAATAACTAATGAGTAGAGCTGCATACAGCATATTAAATAACTTTATTTTTTTTAAAGACAAACTCATTACCATGTGGATATTTTCTACACATACATTTTTACACCATTGGTTTATGCATAAATATATATTTTTACAGTATAATATATGTTTTTCTGGCTGCAATATATTATTAATGTAATTTTCGGTACGCAGTGCGTATCGAACCATGCACCGTGGAACCTGAACCGAACAGTTCATTATGAATACACGGTTCACCCCTAGTCACAGTACCTTTTATCCACAGCTTTCCTCAAAGTCTCCACGCTGCGTACTAGTTATGTATTTAATTTCTACTGGTTAAACTTATATTAGCACACTACTACTGGCAGTAATACTGTTAAAAGTTATATTGAATAATTGTTGACCAACTGTAAAAGTTTTTAGCTGCAACCGTAGAGTATCGCTGCAAAATGTACTGGCACACATTACTTTTATCAATAAAACATACGCTAACTATCAGACATTAATTTTGTGTTAAGCATTTTTTTATTTTATTTTTTAGAAGCTCTCACGTTTTTATGAGAAATTATGAATTCGGATTATTGCATTTTTAGTTATGGACAAATACATTCAGTGAAATTTATTTAATTTATTTTTAAGATTATGTGCGCTATTGTCTTGTCCTCGCTATGCCCCTAGCCATCTTCGCACTGGCTGGGGCCATAGTCAGGACGTGGCCAGAAGAGATGCCTCTATGCACCTATATGTGCTTCGGTCTCCCCAGTTGGAGGCAGGTTTTGGTTGTTGCCTTCAATTGGGGAACCTATTTATGTTGAATGTTTGCCCACACTGATGTTGTTCATTTTTGGTTTGTCAGCCGTAGGCTATACTACCCAGTCATTAGAGCTGCTTTGAGTTTGTTTGTTTGTTTGTTTCTTAATTAAACATGGAGTACAAAGACCCTTTTCCCTCTGCCTTTCTGTCCTGGAAACAGGTATGAGACAGAATGAACCACAAACAGGACAAAGCAAGCAAAACGGCCAAAAGGCAGCCCCAAGAAGTTTTTTGGGGGGGCAATACGGGAGTATGTACGAAGCCCTGCAAAGTGCCTTCAGGGCTTGGAGCCTTCCCAGGAAATCCTGGCGCTGCCCCGCGGTCGTCGCCGCCAGTCCCTCCTGCTGCCCCGCTTTCGCCGCCGCCAGAATCGTCGGGGGCTGGCCGCCTGCGTCGCTCACCGGAGACAGGTCCTCCATCATCTTCTGGAGAACCGGTTGTACTTCAAGGGCGAGAAAGATTAATTTTATGTTCCGACCATCTCCTTCCTGAGGTACATTGTGTCTAAGGGTGTGGTGAAAGTGGATCCTTCAAGGTGAAGGCAGTTTTGGAGTGGCTGAGGCCGGGCTCCAGGAAGGAGCAACAACGGTTCCTGGGTTTCGCAAACTTCTATCAGCAGTTTATCCGCAACTACAGCCGGGTCGCGGCTCCCCTGAATGCCCTTACCTCCTGTACCAAGCTTTTTGCCTGGACCCCGGAAGCGGAGGACGCCTTTCGAGAAATCAAGGTTTGTTTTACCTCCGCCCCTGTCCTCACCCAACCGGATCCATCCCGCCAGTTCATGGTCGAGGTGGATGCCTCGGACTACGGAGTTGGGGCAGTCCTGTCCCAGCGACATCCTGAGGATGGAAAGCTCCACCCTTGCGCAATCCTGTCCCGCCGTCTGTCCCCTGCCGAAGCCAATTACTGGGGTCCCCAATTCACCTCGGCGGTGGGGAGGTCGTTCGGCCTTGTCATTGGCGCCACCGTCAGCCTCTCCTCGGGATTCCAACCTCACACCAATGGCCAGGCAGAAAGAGCTAACCAGTCCCTGGAATCCACCCTCCATTGGCTGGTCTCCACCAATCCTACCACCGTGTACTCCCAACTGCCCTGGGGGGAATATGCACATAATACCCTTCCCACGTCCGCGACCAGCATGTTCCCGTTCCAGTGCCTCTTCAGATTCCAACCCCCATTGTTCCCATCCCAGGAAAGGGATCCGTCTGTCCCATCCGTCCAGGCGCACATCCGCCGCTGACATCGCACCTGGCATCGTGCCAGGGCCACCCTGCTAAGAGCTTCCAGGAACTACTAGACGCGCACCAACCGTCGCCGCATACCAGTCACTTTCTATTCCGTAGGTTATAAGGTTTGGCTCTCTGCTAAGGACCTGCAGACCTGCAGACCGAGTCCCGCAAGCTCTCCCTCCGATATATTGGTCTGTTCACGGTGGGCCGTGTCATCAACTCTGTGGCGGTCCGGTTGAAACTGCCCCCGTCCCTCAAAGTCCATCCAACCTTCCACGTGTCCTGCCTCAAACCTGTCCAGATCAGTCCACTTCTCCCTCCTCCTCCTCTTCCGCCCTCTCAAACCTGTCCAGATCAGTCCACTTCTCCCTCCTCCTCTTCCGCCCTCTCAAACCTGTCTGGATCAGTCCACTTCTCCCTCCTCCTCTTCCGCCCTCTCAAACCTGTCTGGATCAGTCCACTTCTCCCTCCTCCTCCTCCTCTTCCGCCCTCTCAAACCTGTCTGGATCAGTCCACTTCTCCCTCCTCCTCCTCCTCTTCTGCCCTCTCCACATATTATCAACAGGGTGTGCGCTTTTACGTTTCGGTGCATTCTGGACTCACGTTGCTGAGGCCGCGGTGTCCAGTACCTGGTGCACTGGGAGGGCTACGGGCTAGAGGAATGCTGCTGGGTCCCTCGTCGCCAGGTCCTGGACCCGACCCTGTTTAGGGACTTCCATTGTCGGCAGCCAGATGCCCCTGGCGGTCCGCCCGGACGCGTCCATCGGGGAGGGCGGGGTACTGTCGCAATCACGCGGAGGCGGGTCCTCACATCTCTGAGCCGTTCACACACCTGATTTCCATCCACTCTCACAACTGTTCCCACTCACCTCGTTACCGCTAGTATATCCACAGAGCCCTGTCATTCCTTCCCTGCCGGATTATGGTCGATGATCTTATGCGCTACCCAGCAATCTTCGAGGCTACATTCTGTTGGGATTTCCTGTGCACTGATTTGTTGCCTGTCCCCGACTACTCTGCCTTCTCCCTGGCTGTACTGCAGCCGCCCGCCTGTGTACCGACCTCCTGCCTGTCCCCGACTTTGCCGCCCCCCACCGGTCAGTACCTCTGCCACCTGTCAGTGTCCCGATCACTCTACCTGTCACTTTCCCCTCGCCCGGCCTATCCGTAATTGGATCCCTACTCCTGTTCCTGACAAGACATTAGAAGGGGAAATATGTGTGAGCTCTAATTTTCACACACTCCCAAGAGTTTACAGAGAATTATGCACATAACAAAAAGTGGATGGTCATTCTGTGTGTGAAAAATGAACTATATTTTAAACCCATGGGCATTCTGCCAGTTAACACCAAGTATGTATAGGGTGGGAAAAATTATTGTGATGTAATCACGTTTGTCTGGGTTAACAAGATGCTCAAGTATTTCCAAAAAAGTGTTTCCTCATGCAAAACAATAAAAAACGTGTTTCCTCATCTCCACAATATAAAGCCCTTCTCTCTTTGTTAATGCCCTACAGCAGCTTTGAGACATAAAACATACTGATACACAGAACTCTGATACGGACGTCAGCTCTAAAATGCCAGGTGTAGCCAGTAATTACGGTAAGTTATGGACTGACATTGGATGCAGACTAAACTATATTAATGGCATTGATTACATATTTAATTCAAGCACTGTCCAATGTTTACTATAAAACAAAGTGTGTTTATTGTATATTAAGGTCATTCTAAAATTGTGATTAACTACAGAAGATTATGCAATTAATCATGCTTCATTATTTTTATTGTTTGACAGTATACATTATTATATTATATCCTCAGGAAATAAACATTAATTCCAGTTGCAGTCCTGCATATTTAACATACATGCATAAAGAAATCTAGCAAAACAATTTAATACAATCCAAAATTGCAAGCAGCATTCTAAAATAGTATCAAAAGTGGGTTAATAATTCAAATAGAATTTAATCAAGTAGAAAAAAGAAGAGAAACAAAAATATATTAGTGTTAGTGCAGAAGCAGTATTTTCATTATAAAGAAACGTAGACCGAAAAATTTAATACAGGGTGTGCATACTTTCCATGCTTTTGCCTGGGTATATTTCGTTAATAGAACAACTCCCTTCGCCACTCCAGCATCACCACATTCATCTTTCAAAGGCCTTTTATTTCTATATTATGCCTTTATTTATATGCTGACATTTTGTATATATCTGCAATATTTTTTCTGAAGCTTCTAATGAAACATATTTATAGTTTATTTAAAATCCCTTTGATACTCAGAAATTATTTTTGGTCTGATTCTTATTATGTCTGTCTTCTTGTTTTGCTGGACTGCGTAAACGGAGCCAGCTATGAAGACCAAATGTCACTTGCTGAGTGAGTGAGTTAGTGAGTAACTGACTGACTGCCCCTTGTTAAAAAGCATAGAGGCTAGAGAAGCAGACTTGTGAATTATAGGTCCCGAGTTCATATCTCCTTGCAGGTGAAGCGATGTACGCATTATGAATTAGTCCATATAGACAAAAACTTGTCTGGCTAAAACCGTTAGTATCTACATTATAGTAAACCTTAACTGAAACTGTATACGGTTATATTGTGACTGTTTCTGGCATGGAAAAGTTAATATTCAGTCTTGCTAGCAATAGCTCAATTCTTATGATTATTCCTAGGACGTTAGTCGATACTAGTAAACATTTTACTGGCTAATAAGCTGTTAAAACGGCCAGTAGCAAAAGCAACATAGTTCATAGACGCTATGGAGACCAACTTAATAACATCCGTTGGTCAGTTTAACACAATCCTCAATGGAGTCTAGCGACTGCTGTAACGTGTAATACTGAGGCGTAGTGTTGTGGCAATTTCTTAACTAATGTACATAGGAGACATCTTTGCTTATCTATTACCTAGTATGTAACTCTGGTCTGTGGTTGTGACACACATGTCTACATAATACAGAGGATCATTAGATATTCTGAATAGGGGTATCTGTCCTTTGTTCCTTAGGAAATGTAGGAGAGGGGGATCTGGTATTTGCCTAGGAGCATCATTGACTGGTATTGACAGATTATTGGGTTACTCAATAATATGCACATCTGTATAACTCTTAAGGGAATCTATTGTCTGTCCGGATAATGTAAGCCCTAACAGAGTTGAAGAGGTTACCCATGTGGAGAAGGACAGCCTGCCCTTTGTGTGAGGCCTAGGTTGTAATAGAACAAAGGGAGTGTATTCCATTGAGTTAGCACAGATGTGCATCATTATACCACACCCCTTTAACTGTAAATACTTACCGAATTTTACTTACGAGGCTCCTCAAATTATTATTCTGTAAGCATTTGACGCGTCTCTCTATTTGCAAATGAACTAATTTGCTAATTGTGTAAACTAATAATGCTAATTGTGCCAAGAGAATTTAGTCTCTGTCTTACTCCTTTAAGAGTGTCTATTGATGAAATTTCAATCACAGTAGTGATTAAAGACAGTGCGTCTTATGTAGCAACGACTTTTAATAATTATTTCCGGTAGATTCCACGATTCTCTCGTTTTTTCTCTTGATGAAAAAATGTGTCATTGTTGCCTTTATTGATAGTTACTGTATATATGTAATTCACAAATAAAACAAAAATGTACATTGTCTTGCCCTGAAAGATACATTCTTATGCCATGAAATGAAATAGCTTTTGCAGACTAGCAATTGGTCAATTCTTACGACTGTACCGTAAAGAATAGATACCAGTAAAGCTTATAACTGGCTAATACATTGTTAAAACGTCCAGCGGATGTTTTGGGGTGGAGGTAAACTTATTTAAAAACTTTGGTAAGTTTAACTGTATCAATGCCAATTCACAAATGGCCAATTAACTATTAAAACGGCCAGTGGCAAGATAATTTGATCAGGAAATACAGATGCCAGGTGTCAGTATAGACAAGAGGCCATACTGTCAGGCATCAAATGTACAGCTCTGTGTTGTAGTGGTTATAGAAGCAGACTAATGTGTGTGACCAACGTTCGAATCTTGAGATGACAACACTTTTTATTGTGGGCCGGATGAACTAGGCTTGCTTGGTTTCTTGTTTATAAAGACAAAAACACCTGTCATTTTGGTATCATTCCCTGTTTTATGGGGCATATGCTATTATACCAGAAATGGTGCAAATTCTATTATTAAATAGTAAGGATGTGAGATGCGAGGGCAGCAAGTACATGGAAAGGCAAAAAATTAAAGTAACAAAACAACACCAACACAAAGAACAACGTGTCTTGACATAATGTCGTAACGAGCACAGAACCAGAAAATCTCAACTTCACATGGACACAATAACCCGTGAGGTGCAGGTGAAAACTACAAACTGAATAGACATAATGGCAACTAAAAACAGGTGTGTTTGTGAAAGATGGGCTGCTGCCAACTCCTGCCGGCGGTTAGTACACCTGGGATGTGGAGAGGAACAGAGCATGCCGCACCATAATGTGGAGCAACGGTCACAAAGGAAAATTATTAATATATTGTCCCTTTCCCTCCCTCCAGACCTTTATGATGAACTCTGGAATGAAAACGAGAACATTGCTAAAAGCATTTTGAAGGCTGACTTTTTGCAGGAAATGCCTAACAGCAGACTCACTGCTGAGCGTTACGTCATCTTCTCTACTCAGGATGTCTACTATCTTGCGGAAGTCACCAAAATGTTGGAAGAGATCCAAAAAAAAAACAGAGCAGCCAGATGTCAAGCAATTTTTCAAAGACCGATACAAATCATACCAAGAGTATACTGATACCATCATGAACAAGTATTCACTGAAGGTGAGAATCAGACTGGCTCCTTGTCCTCATGTTTAGATTCTTCATCCCAAAAAAATTTCTCATTACCTTTTTAGTATTGGTTTCCATCATCGTTTTTACAATGCTTTAAAGGGAATGTTCAACTTAATCCTTGTGTTTTGTCTGAAGGTCCTTGATGTCATTCTGCACAAAATGTTATTTTTCACTCCTGTCACAGCTTGGCATTGTTAGTTTCTTCCAAATTCATGAATTTAAACTGCAATCGAGTAAAAGCTGAGCAAACTCTGGGACAAAAGTAAAAGATGTCTTAGAACTTAATATGACACAATGGGCCTTCAGACAAATCCCAAGATAAGGGAAATTTCACCCAAATATGATTTTTTGTGAAATAAATCCCTGTAAGAATGTGCAATGATACTTAATTGAGTTGTCTCATGATTCCCACTCTACATTCCCTCTACAGGATGCATCCTCAATCATACCCCACCCATCTATTTCCGAATACTTGGACAGCTACAGGAAGATCCTGAATGAAGAAGACCCCATTTACTTTGCTGTTGCCATGTTGCCCTGCGAGAGGCTGTGGCCTTACTTGGCACAGAGATTGAACATCAAAATGCATACTGCCTACTATGAATTCAAGAGAGATAACCTCAGTGATGGAACAGAAATCTTCCATACGCTATTGAAACACAATAGTCACAGAATCGATAATAAGAAAGCCCAGGAACTCTTCAAGATACAAATTAAGCATGAGCAAAATTTCTTTAATTCATCATGAAAATCATATCTCTGAACACATGTTAAGTGACTGTTTGATACGGCCCATTTTATTAAAATTAACAGCAGAATACTTGACTGCTAAAGGCTCAAATCTCTAGAAACACATTCACATTAGAATAATTGAATATGTGAATATATATTTTATTTTGTCAACATTTTACACGTTACGAATGCGTCAGTGTTTTTTTTAAAACTATAGATATTTTCTTTTCTTTTCTTTTCTTGGATTTAAGGTTTTGTTCCTAATTTAGTGTCTATTATAAATAAAATTCCATTCCAAACATATCTATTCTGTATGCCTATGATATAAGACTAACAAATAAAATGAAATTTACTGCCTGAAAATGTTTTCATGTACACAGATGTTTTCACTTTACTGTATGACTGTTGATCACGTCAGGATTCATATTTTAGAAATACAGGAACATCCATCAAAACAAGAGTACAAGTACAATTACTGACTCAAAGTAGTGTCATGACAACTGTTTACCTTGCTAAGATTCAAGCTTATATTCTGTCCCAGCTGGATATGTGATGACATCAGTTCTTGAAGAATGTACATACCAGGAAAAGTTACTATCATGATGCAGCCAAGGAAATGTAAGGTTGCACACAGACATGGTTCCAGGAAATCAGAAAATGTTGGTTGCTCAGGCAACCTGGTCAAAATCTGCATCAACCTGGACAGTTACTATATGTGGTCTTTTGTTAACTTGTCCCATTCACTTTTACAAAAGGTAACAGGAACCCCCAGTTTCTATTAAGATTTCTCCCTGAAAGGAAAGTTCTTATGATGGTTTTGGAGCTCTATAAATAGGGGGAACCAAGACCTCTGCACAGCCGACATTCAACTCATTACTACCCCTGAAAACAAATACAGACATCATAAGTCTTTTAATATAATGTTTCAGGCATATAGAGTGCAAAGAACTTCTAACAGAATATTGAATAAATAATGAATACATTTCTACACTAAAACAAAAAAGTAACAATTCAAATTACAGCCAGTTACTTACAGAGTATTTCCCTTGTAACATTTATGTAAAAATGTATGGAGCAAGAATGCATTAGAATGTTGAAACAATTTCGCTGTTACGTATACTTACTATGAAGAACATAACTACCTAGGTATAACCCACGTAAGTAGGTTGTAAGAACGCATAATGTAGGTAATACGTGCACTTCTATGAATGAACAATTGTACTACAACTTAACAGTTTAGTTTTTCTTTTGATCAACTGTCTATTTACTATCACCATTTGAGAGTACATCCTTTTCATTGTTATTCGTAGTTATTATGTACCATTTAAAAGTGAATTTACAATTTTTTAAATTCCTTTCAGCAGTCAGTTCTAGCCAAACCAGAAGTAGAATTTGCATCAATCATAAATGTAGGAATAATTGAGTGTCAGTGTGTGCCATGAATGAAGCTACAGAAATAACACAAACTAATGACCCAATTAGGTCATTAGTATGTGTTTAAATGCTTCTCTGTCATTTGTCAGTCATTGTTCCATGTGATGCGTGTATTGACGTTCATGGTGAGTTTTCATTTACCCATTTACTTCATATGTTTGTTTTTTTCTGTTCTTTGTGTTGCAATAAAGACCTCACCAACTTCCACACTTACCTGTGCCTGGTTCATATCTCCACAATGTCACGGTCTTGACAGAATGACTGACCCCAAGGACCCAGTAAGGGCGTGGCAGAGTGGGAAGGTAGGGGAACTCCTCGGTTGGCCGGACAGCAACACCGAGGAGGAATCCTCCTACGGTCACCCACTGTACTCCTGGGCAAACAGTGACACGGACGAGGAATACCTTTACCCACTGTTCTCCTGGCCAGCTCAGCAGCAATCCCAGAGGGGAAGGAGGAGAGAGTGGAAACCGGCAGCAAAACATCCCTAATCATTTTTTGGGGGGGTGCAAGCAGGGGACCCAAAGGCACAGCCTCCGCTCCCGGAGGGGTTTCAGGAGGAGTCCGTTGCACCACTCCTATGGGGGGGGTGATTCAGCTGCCGCCAGCCCCACTTACGCTCCCCAGCGGCTCCCAGTCGCCAGCCCCTCGTGCTGCCCAGCAAATCTAAAACAAAAATCCAGAAAATCACATTGCATGATTTCTTTATAATTAAGTTGCATTTTATTGCATTACGTAAGTATTTGAGTAGGAATTCCGGCTCTCACAGACCTGTTCGTTTTTCTTTAAGTCCTCCTATTCTCCACTCATTACCTGTATTAACTGCAACTGTTTGAACTCGTTACCTGACTAAAAGACACCAGTCTGACACCTGTCACTCAAACAGACTCCAACCTTTCCACAATGGCCAAGACCAGAGAGCTGTATAAGGATATCAGGGATAGAATTGTAGACCTGCACAAGGCTGGGATGGGCTACAGGACAATAGACAAGCAACTTGGTGAAAAGGCAACAACTGATGGCACAAGTATTAGATGGAAATGGAAGAATATCAAGATGACGGTCAATCTCACTCGGTCTGGGGCTCCATGAAAGATCACACCTCGTGGGGCTTCAATGATCATGAGGAAGGTGAAGGATCAGCCCAGAACTACACGGCTGGACCTGGTCATTGTCCTGAAGAGAGCAGGGAGCAGGGTGTTTGGAGGAAGAAGAAGGATGAGTACAACCCCAAGAACACCATCCCAACCGTGAAGCATGGAGGTGGAAACATTCTTCGGTGATGCTTTTCTGCAAAATCCCCGCTGCAGAATGTGCAAACCTGGTCAAGAACTACAGGAAACATGATCTCTGTAATTGCAAACAAAGGTTTCTCTAACAAATATTAAGTTCTGCTTTTCTGATCTATCAAATATGTATGTCATGCAATAAAATGCAAATCAATTATTTAAAAATCATACATTGGGATTTTTGGATTCCATCTCTCACAGTTAAGGTGAACCTATGGTAAATATTACAGACCTGTACATGCTTTGTAAGTAGAAAACCTGCAAAATCCGCAGCATATCATATACTTGCTCTCACCACTGTATATTTGTCACTGTACATGTGATATACTTGTTCATGCTACATACATACTGGATGTTGCCGTATGCAGTAAAATAAGACTGAATCTCTGACTCTTTTAATATTACTTTCTATACGTATTGTTAGATTCCATTTCCGGTGATGTCCAAGAACAAAAGTTATGCAACCAGAAAGTCAGGGGAGAGCCTTCTTCATTCAGCATGAGACTTACGATGTTAACAGGTCATAGTTCCCTCTCTCTCTCTCTCTCTCTCTCTCCAAAGAATACAGGATGTTCCACAGTATTTACATTACAAGGGAGGCGGCCAAGGGTTGGGATGTTTCAGCATATGGTCAATGGTCCTATCCCTCAAACCTGTGACAGTCACATGGACAACTCCTAGCAGGAGGTATGGACAGGACGTGTATCCTATCTATACACCTCTGCTCAAGAGTTAGTTAGTACATTTGTGTTGTGTTAAGTTTCTCAAGCCTACTTTCTCTCAATATTGGTACTGTTTTCTTTGTGTACCCTTGGTCACTGTGGACATCACAATTGTCTGAGGTGAATGTTTCTGTGGTGAAGTTGTTTGAGGAGCACATTCTCCTTTGCAACCCATCGCAAGCCAGCTACCTGATGTCATCTTATTCAAATGAGAAACTTTTTAATGGTTGATGAAAATGAATATGACAATAAATCTTTCATTTTGTTCAAAAAGTACAACAATCACAGGAAACATTACCAGCATACCTGAATGGCAAGTTTGTACATCTTATAGTGCATAACTGTCAGGAACAGGAGTTGGGACCCAAGTGCGGATAGGAAAGGCGAGAGACAGATAGGTTGATCGGAGTCAGGCAGGGAATCGAGACCTAGACAGGCGACAGAGGTACTGACCGATGGCAGGCAGAGCAGTCAGGGACGGACAGAAGGTCGATACACGGACTGGCAGCAGAAGTATAGGCAGGGAGCAGGCAGAGTAGTCGGGGAAGGGCAACGAGTCGATGCCAGGTAAATCCAAACAGAGCGAAGACTCAGAGATTGCTAAGAAACGCATGTGGTTTACGACCATAATCCGGCAGGGGAGTGTTGACTGGGATCCACAGAAATACTGTTGGTGAGGAGGTGAGTGGAGACAGGTGTGTAGTGGTGGATTACGAACAGGTGCGCGAGCCCTGCTCTAGGAGACGAGGACCTGCCTCCGCGATTACGAGAAGTCGGGGACGTGACAATAAAAGCAAGTAGAGCAGGCTATGGTTAGTGAAAAAAGCAACATATTAATTTGGCTTACTCTAAATCTTTTGACACTTGTTTGATAACATCTTGTGCGTTGATTGTAGACGTCAATGTATGTATTTGTTCTAAAAGACAGGATCAGGTTTGAAGATGCTATGACTGGAGGTACTGTTTCATGTTGTCCTGCTCAGAAGGAGCAAATATCAGCCCTTAATGAAAGTCACATTTTTCAGAGGTATTCCTAAATTAATCAACTTAATTTTTTTTTATCTCAAACATATAGTTACTCCAGTTTAGCTTTTAGACTTTAAAGGCTTTTAGACTTTAAGAAAATGTACTCTCATGAGTCCTGCTGCCACATCAATGTGCTGGTTATGAGGAACTTGTTGATACAGGTTTCCAACAAGGTTGGTATCAGTGATATTAACATCAGCCTTGGACCCAAAATTGAAAAGTTGCTAGTTTACATCCCCAAGCCAACAAGGTAACATGCATCTGTTGTCCATTTAGATTCGAATTTTAACTAAATATATAATGTCCCATGTAGATTCCATCAACTGAAAATAATTACAATTTGTTTATCAAATCAAAGGTTGGTGCAAGCATATTTATGCTACTGTCACTCATTTTAACTTTGGGTTTGTAGCACTCTTCTGCTTTACATCATGAGCCTCTACAATCAATCCATCAGTCAAATTTATTTTATAAAGCCCTTTTTACATCAGCAGTTGTCACAAAGTGCTTTCACAAAACACCCGGTCTTAAACCCCAGGGAGCAAACAACAATAGTGATGAACTTCAGTGGCTAGGAAAAACTCCCTAAGAGGGCCAAATTTAGGAAGAAACCTAGAGAGGAACCAGGCTCCGAGGGGTGACCAGTCCTCTTCTGGCTGTGCCGGGTGAACATATTAAGAGTCAAAATTGTAATAGTTCAATGCATGTGGGTTGAGCCCAGAGTCAATTTCAACCTAGGCCAGATCGGAGGCAAGACCGGATGGACAAGGACAGGGGGAGGATCAGCAGATTGGCAGCTGAAATCGTCAGGCCTTTTCCTGATCTGCAACACAGCCAGGAGGACTCTGGACAGGGAGGGCAACAAGTCAAGCCTGGTACTCCGCAGGTGTGGGTTAAGACCTCATGTCTTCCTAAGTTTAAAACGACAGAATACAGGGAAAATTAAGAGTCCCCTTGACTGTCATCATCCTGTAAAATAAAGTAAATGTTTTTCAACAATGAGGTAGGTCAACTCTCATCGCTTCATCTCAGTTCTACTAGAGGGGGTACAACTCATGGTGGTAGTGATGGATTCCTGTAATCAAAAGCTGTGTTACCCTCAAGCACAGGTGTACCAGCTAATAGCTTCCTGGTTTAGGCAGAAGAGCTTCCTGGTTTAGGCTGAAGTGCTTCCCGGTTTAGGCAGAAATGTCTTAGTCTTTGACTATATTATACCCACTATATGCCATGGGAAATATGACCATCTTCCCACCAAAGCCACAGGAAACAAGTACTAGGCTCTCAGAGCATGTAAAGTACAAATTGAAATGCTAAAAGCATAAAGCTAACTAGCAAGCCACTTCACAGATGTTACACTTTGAGTATTGTGGTTAGAATGCGCCCCCGCGTTGTTTTATTGTATAGTTTTGGCCTCTGTCTCCTCCGTAGGAGGCCACTGTCCACATGCTCCCCCAAAATGAAAAAGAACCTTGATATTTAAATACCTTGAGTTCCTAAGGCTCTAAGCCTTACCAAGGTAGCATTTTTAATTTACCTCAACCACTAACATTAATTATTCATCAAGTTTATAGCTAAGGCCATATACTCAACAACTTGTACATTATCATTCCCCAGGCACCAACCATAGAGGATAGCCCTGAGAATAGGTCCCACCTGTATGAAGCTGTTCTATACCTTTATTTGTTTCTTGGACTAAACTGATGACATTTTGCAGTGCATCAGAGATGAATGTACAACACTCAGATCCCACCACCTTACAGTCACTGCCCTGGCAGTCCATCACATCCAGTCCCAATCTATTTTGCAGAGCAACTGCTATGTTGTCTGGCTCTAACAGCGTTGTCTATGTTGTCTTACTCTACCTGGATTAATACGCCTTGGCGGAGGAGTATGAAGTATTGTAGTACGTGTGACTGTTATGGGACTTATCATAGTGGGTCTACACTTGGGGTAGTCAGGTGGTCTGTTATGGGACATTTCATAGTGGGTCTACACTTGGGGTAGTCAGGTGGTCTGTTATGGGACTTATCATAGTAGGTCTAGCCCTGGGGGTAGTCAGGTGGTCTGTTATGGGACATTTCGTAGTGGGTCTACACTTGGGGTAGTCAGGTGGTCTGTTATGGGACATATCATAATAGGTCTACACTTGGGGTAGTCAGGTGGTCTGTTATGGGACATATCATAATAGGTCTACACTTGGGGTAGTCAGGTGGTCTGTTATGGGACATATCATAATAGGTCTACACTTGGGGTAGTCAGGTGGTCTGTTATGGGACTTATCATAGTAGGTCTAGCCCTGGGGGTAGTCAGGTGGTCTGTTATGGGACATTTCGTAGTGGGTCTACCCTTGGGGTAGTTTGGTGGTCTATTATGGGACATATCATAGAAGGTCTAGCCTTGGGGTAGTCAGGTGGTCTGTTATGGGACATATCATTCAGGTGTTCTGCAAGGGGTTTTGTCTTCATCAGTTCTGAAACACCAGTAATCCTGAATTTCTCCTGCCCTCTTGAGTGTAAAGAAATAAATAGATATTTCCGCCTATACTGCCATTGCCCATTATAACTGCAATTTATGTGCACATGTGTTGTCAGGACATGCACAGTGAAAGTATACTATATGCAATACAGATGGGAGATTATGAGGAATTAATCAGAAAATAGATTGGAAGAAAAAAGGATTTCATGCACAAGCTAAACACACAACTAAAAAAAAACATTTTTAATTTTACTGTTGTTTCATGGACAGGCTAATATTCAAATCTTGATATTTACAGCTATACACAAATCCTGTGGTTACACAAACTTGTTAACATTATAAAAACATTGAGATTGATAGACATAAGTGCTAGATCTGAGCAACTATTTCAGTAAATAGTGTCAAGAGCCATTTCCAAGTGCCCCTTTACTTCAAATCTGTAAATTACATCATTCCACTATTTGATGTACATCTCTAATGTTTTAAATGCTTTTTGTTTAGTATAGAAAACCATTTTCTACAATAAAATGGTTTTCTATACTAAAACCTTTGACCTATTGGGCCTATGAGGAGCCATATAGAGGATATCTCCAGAATGGGAAATCTGCCTACCACTGAAGGGACAATCTAAATGGCTACTACACTTGTCAATCCTACCCAAAGCTATGCTAGCTGAGCATGAGCTTCAATGCAAACCGAACGTAATCGTCACGTAAATTCGCATCAAGACACTCCGGATCATCGATGTTGTAATGACCCAAGATGGAGCTCAAGCATACAAGGATGGACACGAGAGGTGCAGGACGGAACACAAGTTTATTACTAAATTCGTGCCTTTATTTTGGCCAAAGCCAACGCCAGGAAACCTTATAACAGCTTCCCAAACCCATAGAGAGAGAGAATATACTAGTCCTTGCATAACTTTCAAAACCCCATGAGATTACCCATCAATCCCTCTACCTCTCCCGTCTGTCATGGGAGATAATTAAAACCCCTTCTAATACCCATGAGACCCGGGAATAACACTGTAACACCTACAACAATAACGCACAATACCAGGTCGTTACAATATGTTTTATCAGTCATACATTATCGGATAACATTGCCAATAATCTGGTTAAGGTTCTAAGAACCTAAGAGTTATTTTGGTACAGAACAGGAAGCTTTATCTCAAACACAGACCAAACCAGAGCTTACCTTGTAAGAGGAAAGTGGTCTGCTTTCCAATAAAGATGTTGCCTCTTGGATCTGTACATCGATAAAGGTAAGTCTCAGGCATCCATAATATATGTCCTTATGATCGCTTAAGTGTCTGGCATCATTGTGAAACACACTTTCCACTGTTCATTGGACAGTTCTTTTGTTTACAAGTGGCGGCTGTGTCAGCATGAGCTGCAGTCACACGCTGGGGGGGGGGGGCATAACTCACTGTATGTCCATAAAAGTTATTAAGACCTAGACCAGAGAAGTTGTACTCTGCTGGGAAGGTGAAAATCTGCAACTACCGCAGCATATATGATATGGGGAACCGTTCTAAGCTTCTAAGCACCCCAGGTCTAGGGTAGTTCCATCCAAGACTATACAGGTGCTGGTCATATAATTAGAATATCATCAAAAAGTTGATTTATTTAAATAATTCCATTCAAAAAGTGAAACTTGCATAATGTTTACATTCTTTCCACACATACTGATATATTCCAAGTGTTCATTCCATTTAATTTTGATGATTATAAATGACAACTAATGAAAACCCCAAAATCAATGAAAAAGACCAATACAAAAAAAGGACTTTTAGAAATGTTGGCCAACTGAAAAGTATGAGCATGTACATCACTCAATACTTTGTTGGGGCCCCTTTTGCCTAAATTACTGCAGAAATGCGGTCTGGCATGGAGTCGATCAGTCTGTGGCACTGCTCAGGTGTTATGAGAGTCCAAGTTGCTCTGATAATTGTTGTCTCTGTATTGTTGGGTCTGGCGTATCGCATCTTCCTCTTCACAATACCCCATTGATTTTCTATAGGGTTAATGTCAGACGAGTTTGCTGGCCAATTAAGAACAGGGATACCATGGTCCTTAAACCAGGTAATGGTAGCTTTGGCACTGTGTGCAAGTGCCAGGTCCTGTTGGAAAATGAAATCTGCATCTCCATAAAGGTGGTCAGCAGCAGGAAGCATGAAGTGCACTAAAACTTCCTGGTAGACGGCTGCATTGACCTTGGACCTCAGAAAACACAGTGGACCAACACCAGCAGATGAGATGGCACCCCAAACCATCACTGACTGTGGAAACTTTACACTGGACTTCAAGCAACGTGGATTCTGTGCCTCTCCTCTCTTCCTCCAGACTCTGGGACCTTGATTTCCAAAGGAAATGCAAAATTTACTTTCATCAGAGAACATATCTTGGAACAACTCAGCAGTCCAGTTCTTTTTGTCTTTAGTCCAGGCAAGATGCTTCTGATGCTGTGTCTTGTTCAAGAGGGGCTTGACACAAGGCTGAATCCCATGTCTTGCATTCGTCTCTGCATGGTGGCTCTTGAAGCACTGACTCCAGCTGCAGTCCACTCTTGTGAATCTCGCCCACATGTTTGAATGGGTTTTGTATCCCAATCCTCTCCACGGTGCGGTTATCCCTATTGCTTGTACACCTTTTTCTTACACATATTTTCCTTTACTTCGCATCTCTATTAATGTGTCTTGCCCTCCTTGTGCAAGGTTTCAATGGTTGTCTTTTGGACAGCTGTTAAGTCAGCAGTCTTCCCCATGATTGTGTAGCCAACAGCACTAGACTGTGAGACCATTTAAAGGCCATTGCAGGTGTTTTGAGTTAATTAGCTGATTAGTGTGGCACCAGGTGTCTTCAATATTGTACCTTTTCACAATATTCAAATTTTCTGAGATACTGATTTTGGGGTTTTCATTAGTTGTCAGTTATAATCATCAAAATTAAAAGGACTGAACACTTGAAATATATCAGTATGTGTGGAATGACTATACTTATACAAGTATCACTTTTTGAATGGAATTACTGAAAAAAATCAACTTTCTGATGATATTCTAATTATATGACCAGCACCTGTATAGTTAATGTGGTCTTATTTCTCATCTCTCGTCTCCTTCTGAAAGCAAAATATGATGAGAAAGCTGACATTTTGCCATCCAATACTATATCAGATCTCTTCCCAGACCTTAAATCTCATCCTATCTCAAATCTTAACCATAATGGCCTTGATGTAGTCCAGGTGTTTACATGTACGTATGACAACACTACGCGAGCAGCATTGCTGGCATACTTTTTGTCAACAGATGTTTAAAAGCTATGTCCACTAAGAGGCAGTCCCTCAACAAGACATTTTTTACCTGCCCCAAATTGCTTTGAAAACTATTTCAGATAATATACAACAATTACAAACATGGTGAAGGAACGGGGTTGTATTGTTAATGTATGTGTGTAAATGCAAAACAGCACACAAAGTTGCTCATCAAAATTCACTGCCGTTGTGTACTAGTACTTTGATGTTTCTATCTCACAGAATGTCAGATGAAGTATATTGCCCCACTATTTCTGTTGCTATTGTGACTGGCATATTTGTACACCAGCAATTCCGTTGAGTCCTGCCATGGCAAATATTTCCCGCCACGTCAAGTAAATTCATAATCAAAACATTTTGTTCGCTAAATAATTGGTCAGGGTACATCTTCCTTTGGGGTATTCAGCTTGTTTAGCATTTTCATAATGGGATTTGAGGAACAACTCCTGTTCTCTCCGTGTGAGAAATAAATATTTTATGAGTGATCGCACATAGAAGGTTCCAGTCACACAGGCGTACATTCAAGGCCTAGGGAGACATGCACAATGGACAGACAGCAGCCATCTTGCATAGTATGTGTACACATAGTTAGCCTATATTAGAGGTATATTGGAAACATAAGATATTCTATACTTAACCCTAACAATGGCAAGCATATTTCAATTGTATCCTTTATCATTGCACAAATATTAACTGCAACAGCAGAGCATGCTTATAACATTATTTATTCAGGAATGCGATTCAGGCACAGTCCCTCTTGACATGTAACAATATAGGTTTTACCATGAGAATGGTTGATTCCTTATATTTATTAAAGAATATAGTTCATAGGTTAAATATTCATTGATGTCCGGAATATTTACAGTCATATGATAGAGTATTTACTGACTACTAATAGAAAAACATGTTGCTTTGCTACTGTGTGTCCTACTGAAAATGACCAAGATTAGAGTGAAGCATCATGTTGTGTTTCACACAGGGGCCATGTGACACAAGGACACTGATGAATATACCCAAAACCCGGGATAGAGGGGTTCAGTGAATGTGGTGTTGAATGTGTACAGGTGGGTCAGTGTGTCAGCGGAGACCCTGTAGAAGGACAGAGTGCCAGCTGACCAGTCCAGATACACTCCTACTCTGTGGGAGTCTGAGGAGGTGACAGGTAGGACAGTTCTCTTATTATTGCGCCTGACATAGTAACATTCAGCTAAACAGTCAAGTCTCCAGGACTTGTCATTGTATCCAAGCCTACAGTCACCAGCCCCTCCTCCTCTCCAGTCAATTCCTTTATAGGTCACTCCTATTAGAGCCCCTCTCTCACTCCACTCCACCTCCCAGTAACAGCGTCCAGACAGACCCTCTCTACACAACACCTGTGGCCAGTAATCAAATCTCTCTGGGTGATCTGGATACAGCTGCTCCTCTTCCCTCCATGTCACCTTTCTGTTCTCCTCAGACAGAGAAAGATTTCTGTGCACTGTGTTTGGGTCCAGAGTGAGATTACAGGCATCTGATGGATGAGACAGGCACACCATTACAAATGTATGTAATTTATATACACACACATGCTTTTTTGTTTGTTCACACTTGATAAGTCAATACACACAAACACTACAGTTCCACATGTTCCATAAAATATGCAATTGTTGCATACGTAACTAAAAGAAGGAACCTAGCAATTTTGAAATGATACTGACCTGTTTAGTGATCAAAGTCAGTTTAATGTATAGACATTATATTCTGAGCGTTATCTGTCAGTCAGATGAGTGGTTGTCAGCTACACTGTTGTCATGGTTACAATGTGACATGGGATTTAGTTGATAACTAAGCAGTATCATTGGAGGCGGTGTGGGTGGACGGTGCTGCACCGGTCCTGTTCGCGGCTCGTGCCACCAGGCAGGGCACATCAGCCACAGAGGTTCATAACGTTATAGAGTGCGTGCCAGGTGAGCATTTGAAAGTTTGAGGCAACTGAAAAAGGCAGCTCCACCCATCTGCAACTGCATCTTATGATGGCTGGTCAGTGTGGTCAGCCACTTGAGAGAACTGGAGGCAATAATTGTGTATGAGACGGTGTGTTTTTAGACTGCAATGAAGGATTGCCGGGGTCTCGCTGCCTGCCGTTCTCATGCCAGACCCCACGCTCATGAATATTTTGAGTTACAGTCCCTCACATTGTTACTTCAGGCATTGTTTGGAGACATTTCCACAATACCAGGATGGTCTGGTCCGTCTATCTGAAGAGGGAATTGACCAGCCACTCTTTACCATCACGGCTGTTTTAGGTGAACACCAGCAGAGAACAACTGACTGATCCTGTCTTTGAGACTACAGCTAGAGAGCTTTTTAGGGATTAGTTAAAAGGTTTTGTATAAGGTTGTTGTAAAAGTGTCTCAGAAGGATATTCTTAGGCTAGAGGGGACAGGGTGACTATGCAGTTTGGGTCCGAGCTGTTCTCTCAGAGACTGTATCGAATACTTATGTCATGCAATAAAAGGCAAAATCTTTTTTTCAAAATGATTCAATATGATTTTACTTCTATATTTTTGTTTTAGATTCCATCTCTCACAGTTGAAGTGTACCTACGATAAAATTTACAGACATCTAGGTGCTTTGTAAGTAGGAAAACCTGCAAAATCAGCAGTGTATCAAATACTTGTTCTCCCCACTCTGTGTGTGTGTATATATATATATATATATATATATATATATATATATATATATATATAGTTTTATAAAGTATCCTATAATATATATAATAAATGTTTTTTTCTCATCCCTCTCTCCCCCTTAATTTTCCACCCCTCTTTACCTACGCCATCATCCATCCCCTCCCTCTCCCTCTCTACTGCCATTCCCTCCCTCTCCCTACTGCCCTCATCCATCCCCTCCCCCTCTCTCGCTACTGCCCTCATCCATCCCTTCCCTCCCTCTCTCTACTGCCCTCATCCATCCCCTCCCTCTCTCTACTGCCCTCATCCATCCCCTCCCTCCCTGTGTGTCTCTTTCTCCCTGTGTGTCTCTTTCTCCCTGTGTCTCTGTCTCTCTGTGTGTCT
>JACXGJ010008663.1:0-26456 GCA_016801105.1 Esox niger | reverse complement strand
TTAAAGTAAATAACATTTAATATTTGGTGTCAGATCCCTTGCTTGCAATAACTGCCTCAAGCCTGCGAACCAGCGACATCACCAAACTTTTGCATTCTTGTTGTTTTGACCGGTCTAAAACGTTCCACTTTTTTCGCCTGATGAAATCCTTTGTTTTGTTGGCAGTGTACTTCGGGTCATTGTCATGCTGCATGATAAATTATTATTATGCACTCTTACGTATTCCTCTGAGAAAGATATATCCTTGTTAAACATTCAGGTTTGAGGTTCAATTATAGTCCCCTCCAAAATTTTTGGAACGGCAATGGAAATTCCTTTGCTTTTGTTGGTAACTGAAGAGATTTGGGTTTTAGATCAAAAGATGAGTATGAGACATGAGTTCAGATTTCCAGCTTTAATTTCAAGGTATGTGTTAAACAACTTAGGACATACAGTGGAGAACAAGTATTTGATACACTGCTGATTTTGCAAGTTTTCTTACTTACAAAGCGTGTAGAGGTCTGTAATTTTTATCATAGGTACATTTCAACTGTGAGAGACAGAATCTAAAACAATTCACAAAATCACTGAAACATTGTTTGCACTTACAGAGATCATACGTGTCCTTTAGTTCTTGACCAGGTTTGCACACACTGAAGCAGGGATTTTGGCCCACTCCTCCATACAGACCTTCTGCAGATCCTTCAGGTTTCGGGGCTTTCGCTTGGCAATACGAGCTTTCAGCTCCCTCCAAAGACTTTCTATTGTTCAGGTCTGGACACTGGCTAGGCCACTCCAGGACCTTGAGATGCTTCTTACGGGGCCACTCCTTAGTTGCCCTGGCTGTGTGTTTCGGGTCATTGTCATGCTGGAAAATCCAGCCACGACCCATCTTCAATGACCTTACTGAGGGAAGGAGGTTGTTGGCCGAGATCTCGCGATACATGGCCCCATCCATCCTCCCCTCATCCTGTCCCCTTTGCAGAAAAGCATCCCGTAAGAATAATGTTTCCACCTCTATGCTTCACGGTTGGGATGGTGTTCTTGGGGTTGTACTCATCCTTCTTCTTCCTCCAAACACTGTGAGTGGAGTTTTCTCCCATTCCTCCTCTGTCATTGGCAAACTTCAGATGGGCCTGGACATGCGTTGGCTTGAGCAGGGGGACCGGGCGTGCGCTTCAGGATTTTAATCCACGACTGCCAAGTGTGTTACTAATGGTTTTCTTTAAGACTGTGGTCCCAGCTCTCTTCAGGTAATTGACCTGGTCCTGCCGTGTAGTTCTGGGCTGATCCCTCACCTTCCTCATGATCATTGATGCCCCACGAGGTGAGATCTTGCATGGAGCCCCAGGCCGAGGGAGATTGACCATCATCTTGAACTTCTTCCATTTTCTAATAATTGCACCAACAGTTGTTGCCTTCTCACCAAGCCTATTGACCTGTAGCCCATCCCAGCCTTGTGCAGGTCTACAATTTCATCCCTGATGTCCTTACACAGCTCTCTGTTCTTGGCCATTGTGGAGAGGTTTGAGTCTGTTTGATTGAGTGTGTGGACAGGTGTCTTTTATACAGGTAACGAGTTCAAACTGTTGCAGTTAATACAGGTAATGAGTGGAGAACAGGAGGGCTTCTCAAAGAAAAACGAACAGGTCTGTGAGAGCCCGATTTCTTACTGGTTGGTAGGTGATCAAATATTTATGTCATGCAATAAAATGCGAATTAATTATTAAAAAATCATACAAAGTGATTTTCTGGATTTTGTTTTAGATTCCATCTTTCACAGTTGAAGAGTACCTATGATAAAAATGACAGACCTCTACGTGCTTTGTAAGTAGGAAAACTTGCAAAATGAGCAGTGTAACAAATACTTGTTCTCCTCACTGTAGATGTCATAGTGAATTTAAAGTTTTGCTTGCTTCCACTTACACTCCACTTTCCTACATTCTCTTTTCAGGACGCTTACCATCATGGTGGTTCTCCATGATGTTTTCTGTTTGCTCATAGTTTTCTTTACCTTTACTGGTGCAACAAGAAGTTATGTAAAGAAGAGGGTGTACCTTTAAAAATTGAATTTTCCAAATCAATTGCATTGATAAATAAATAACTCACATTACAACAGCCAGGTACTGAACAGTAGGCCAGATAATTTTGTTAGAAATTTAATAAAAACCGAGATATATAATTAATGTACAGTCAAACATTTTACCAATATATGTTTGTAACGTTTATGGACAGGATATCGAGGTGCAGTCGGGGTGGGGAGAGTTTACAGTTCAGTGGGCTGGGGATCTCATCGCTGCTTTTTGCAGATGATGTGGTCCTGGTGGCATCATCGGTCTGTGACCTCCATCACTCACTGGACCGGTTCACAGCCGAGTGCGAAGCGGCGGGGGTGAGGATTAGCACCTCTAAATTTGAGGCCATGGTTCTCAGCAGGAAACCGATGGAGTGCCTCCTCCGCATAGGGAATTAGGTTTTATCCCAAGTAAAGCAGTTCAAGTATCTCGGGATCTGGTTCGCGAGTGAGGGAAAAATGGAGCGGGAGATTGGCCGGAGAATTGGAGCAGCAGGGTGCGGTATTGCATTGGCTTTACTACACCATTGTGACGAAAAAAGATCTGAGCCAGAAGGCAAAAAGCCCTCGATATACCGGTCAATTTTTGTTCCTACACTCACCTATGCTCATGAAGGTTGGGTCATGGGAGGTGTGTCAGGTACGTCCAGCTGGAGACCTCAGGATAGGCCCTGGACTAGGTGGAGAGATTATATTTCGACACTGGCCTGGGAACGCCTCTTGATCCCCCATTCAGAGCTGGCAAATGTGGCTCGGGTAAGGGAAGTTTGGGGTCCCCTGCTGGAGCTGCTGCCCTCGCGTCCCGACAATGGATAAGCAGATGAAGATGAAGAGAGATAGTTCAGCAAAATCATCAACAAAATATGCAGAATATCGTGGAGGTCTGTAAATGGTTCAACACAAAATGTTTGGGGTACCCTTTAATATAAAACAGAGGTATTCAAAAGAAATAAAATTACCTAGTGCATTTTCTTTGTACTGGAATGTATCTTTGAATAGGGCAGCCACTCTTTCTCCTTTCCTACCATTTCGGCATGTATTCATATAGACACATTTTTCAGGTGCAGTCTCGTTAAGAATAGTAGCACTACAATCTTCTGGAAGCTACGTTTCACTGAGAAATCTATGAACTGTATGGCTTTTACCACTGGTCGTTTGAAATTGAGCAGTTGCTTGCCCGAACAAATCCTAATGCCTGCTTTGTTCTGTCAGCAGTCCGCACCTCTAATCACTAAGTAATTTAACAATGGGAAGTCAGTCAGGCAGACAGGAACTCAGTAAGAGACATTTGCTCTTCTTGGACGGCTCCGCTTATGCAGTTTTGCAAAAATGCATGATGTGTTTAAAAGAGAATTTAACCCTGGGGAGATCTGTTTCAGAACCCTTGACTGTCTCCACATTTTGTTGTGTGATAAATGTTATATGTGGACAGGCACAGTGGGCAGGACCTAGGAAAATAAGGACAAAATACAGAGGTATTTGATGAAAACCTGAAGATTCATCATTTAGTACAACAATCCAAAGTACACAGCCAAGACATTGCTGGAGTCCTTGCCCTTGAGTGGCCGAGCTAAAACCTAGACTCGAACCCCATTGAATATCTTTGGGAAAAACCTGAAGATTGCACTTCACTCGACACACCCCATCTCAAATCCAAATCCATGCACAAATCCAAATCCACGTGTGCAAAGCTGGTGGAGGCACACCCAAGAAGACTGAAGTTGTGATCACTGCCAGACACTACAAAAATTTTCTGAATAATGAGTCTGAAAATGTACATTCATGATATATTTGTATGTAATCATGGTATTGTATGTAATCTGATGGTCATTATTTTCCATAAATTATATATGCACTAATAAATCATGTTGGGATATATACAGCTCTGGAATAAATGAAGAGACCACTGCACGTTTTTTCCCTTTCCAAAAAAGTAGAAAAGGAAAGTTTTGAGTAAGGAACAGAAGCGTTCAATTTGCAGGTGTCTCTTAAATCTAACCCTTCTGTTCCACACTCAAAACCTTCCTGAACTTTGGACTTTTTTGGAATGTAAAGGGAAAGATGCAGTGGTCTCTTAATTTTTTCCAGAGCTGTATCTGTTGTTGTAGTTACTTATTATGGATGCATTGGCTGTTGGAACCAGGCAAAGGAAACGCAAAAACGAAACATTTCCATTTGCTTATAATTAGTAAAGCCAAGCACAGAACATGATATTTGCATCATCAGCATTGGTGTTTAAACAAGAAACCAGGCAAGCCTAGTTCAGCTGGCCCGCAATAGAAAGTGTTGCTTCGAGATCTGAACCCAGGTCGCCCACGTGTAAGGCTGTGTCGTTAACCACTACAGCAAAGAGCTATAAATTTAACGGGTGTCAGTTAAGCCACTTGTGTCTATCCTGAACAAATCCTCTTTTGCCACAGGCTGTTTTAACAGCTAATAGGCAGTTCATGAATGATATTGATACAGTTAAACTGACTAAAGTTTCTTACTAAGTTTACCTCCACCACAAATAGCGCCTATGAATTGTATGGTGTTTGCCACTTCATGTTTTAACAACGTATAAGCCAATAACAGGCTGGAATATTTATAAAAAATTTGCAATTGCTAACCAGTCTGCCAAAGCAATTTAATTTCATGGCCTAAGAACGTATTTTTTTCTTACATGGCATCACAATGTACTTTCTTTCATTCATGAATGACATTGATACAATTACTATCAAGAAAGGTGACAATAACTAACCTTTTCATCAAGTGAAAAGATAAATCGTGGAATCTACCAGAAATAGTTGCAATACTGTATAACCGTAAACTAAATAAAATTAATACATGTCGTTGTCCTCAATAGATTCCAACTTTGGTCTTCCACGTGGGAGGCATTGTCTTTAACCAATACGCCACGACATTACACGTTCCAGCAGTCGCTAGACACCATAGAGCATCATTAAGCTAATAAAACATTTTATATGCTTTATATGCAGGATGAACACAACACAGGGTAAGATGGGAGGAAGGAGAATCCCAGACACACGTGGAGAGAGTTTAAGATGAATGGAACAGTGGGTGATACAGATGAAGTTCCATGGAATAACCTGTAGATAGTGAACCATCTGTATTAACCAGGGAAGTTCTAGTTGAAAGAAGTACTGCTTTCCTTGTCTTGCCTTGCCTTGCCTTGCCTTGCCTTGGTTTTGGCTATAAAAGCCACTTTTGTTTTTTGCGATTACCTTGTTAATACAAGTTGAAATCCCACTATGCTGTGTCCGACTTCTCCTTTTGTCTAAGAATCGCAATTGTGGTGGCCCAGGGAAGCGAAAGTTCCACAATATACAGACCAATACAAGTTGGCTACAGGTCTGGAGAAAATTAAGGGATGACTGCAAAATTGTCAGTTTCTCTGGTTTTACTGTTCATAAGTATGTGTTTGGGTAAATTGAACATTGTTGTTTTGTATTAGAAACTACTGACAATAATACTCGCAAATCCCAGTAGAAAAAAACAACTGGTCAAAATTACCAAAAAATATGCATTGTTTTCAGACCACAGAAAATGCTAAGAAAACAAATTCATACTCACCTTTCAAT
This sequence comes from Esox niger, assembly GCA_016801105.1. Taxonomy (NCBI): domain Eukaryota; kingdom Metazoa; phylum Chordata; class Actinopteri; order Esociformes; family Esocidae; genus Esox; species Esox niger. The sequence continues at coordinate 20,822 of JACXGJ010008663.1, read as the reverse complement.
AACAAAATACGAATGTTTTAAATTAGGAAATCAATATTTGGTGGAATAACCCTGATTTTTTATCACACTTTCATGCGTCTTGGCATGCTCTCCACAAGTCTGTCACATTGCTGTTGTGTGACTTTATGCCACTCCTGGCACAGAAATTCAAGTAGCGCAGCTTTGTTTGATGGCTTGTGACCATCCATCATCCTCTTGATCAAATTCCAGAGGTTTTCAAAGGGGTTTAGGTCTGGAGATTGGGCTGGTCATGACAGGGTCTTGATCTGGTGGTCCTCCATCCACACCTTGATTGATCTCTCTGTGTGGCATTGAGAATTGTCCTGCTGGAAAAACTATTCTCAGAGTTGTCAGAGCAGGAACATTGTCCGAGCAGAAGGAAGCAGGTGTTCTTCCAGGATAACCTTGTACTTGGCTGGATTCATGTGACATTCACAAAGAAGAATTTGCCCAATTTCAGCTTTGCTGAAGCATCCCCAGGTCTTCATCAATTCTCCACCAAAATTCACAGGGGGCTTGTAGGCCTCTCCAGGTCTCCGTATAACCATTAGACGACCAGGTGTAGGGTAAAGTTGAACATATGACTTGTCAGAGAAGCTGACCTTACTCCATTCCTTTATGGTCCAATCCTTCAGCCTGGATCTTCTTTGCTTCTCATTGATCAAAAGCTTATTTCTAGCTTTACATGACTTCAGCCCTGCCCCTAGTAGCCTGTTTCGCCTGTGCTCTTCACCCCAGCTGCTTTTTGCCATTCTTTTTTGTAGGATACTTTGTCATCCTACGGTTGTTGAGTGACATTCGAATGGTCATCTCAGACAGTGGACAGTCATTTTTGCCCTCTGCCAGTCTGTAGCTTTGTTGTCCCCAATGTTGGGGATGGAAGCAACCTGACGGTCACTGTATCCCTCTGCCAGTAAAGCCAGAATTGAACCCTTCTTTTCCTCACTCCATTAAAGCTTTTCATGTCAACTTTCTTCTCATGCTGAATAGTAATTTTATATTCAAATTACATTTGAGGTGCTACTTGCATTGTTTTTTCCATCTGGCTAGTCCTATTGCAAGAGGATAATGAGGACCACAATAATGTTGTTTATAATTTTCCTGGTTAAATTAGACTTGGTTCAAGTAATCACCCAATCAGTGCCTTATTAAGAGAAATTAGGTGTGCCTGTGATGGAATTTAACAGACACTGGAATATGGTGGCTGCAATACATGTAGAGACGCTGATTTAAGAAAAATTAGGAGTGGACTCTTTTTTCCAGAGCTGTATTTACAAGTAGAAAGGATTTTTGAAAACAAATTCAGGCTTTCTCAACACCATAAAAAATAATTCGTTCAAGCACTAATGTTCATATGGTCATTCAAACTAGCCAGAATACCTTTAACTGAACAGCATTGTTAGGCTGTAATGAAGTTTTAACAATTTGCACCTTAAAGCTGAACGCTAGATGATAGGGATTCATAAATATTTCGTTTAGCGTCTAAACCAAAATAACCTATTCAAGCAGTACATGCATTCCCACAGCAACTGCTTTTTTAGCAAGCAGCAAGGCATGAAAAGTAGCACCAGATCCATTCTCATAAATTTTTCTCTCTTTATTCGATAGAAACTGCCCTTTCAAATATCAAAGAGAGCAAGATCGCACAAATCCCTTGTTCTCAAAACAGCTATCTAGACTCCTTAGGCAGAGTAATTAGGCCTTGTTAATTGCTAGAAAGACTTACTTGGTATCTGATTAGCAACTGTCGCGGAAAATCAAACACTCTTTACTAAAAACAAATGCACTTCAACTCAGGAATTTGTGAATCCAATAGACTTTGATGAAAATCATACAATAATGGCAGACATTAAAGCCAGGTCCTTCTGCAGATACACCCCCAATGTTCTGAGTCCGCACCATGGCTTTTATACAGAACTTTCACACATTACGCCATCTGACTTTGTCTGGTTGGCAACCACCCTGAGTGGGGTGCGCTTCTTATCTTCCACCTCCCTAAATGCTCGTAATTTGCGACAGTAATTCACAACGTCCTCATGGTTCATACTTGGGTCATGTCCATCATTGTCCACAAAGTAAGGGCCACACTCAGGTCATCTATTATCACAGAGTATGCTTTATGATCAGCTCATTGGCCAAACTCATGATACCCCACTAGTGGATATCAAGGCAGTAAACTTTAGAAACGCCCCTCTCTGGGCTTATGGTAATTGCTTGCTCATGACTATCTATCAGCATAAGGCACATACATTATGATGAACATAGAAATTGTCTGTATGTGTAATTTGTCCCATCCCAGAAGTCATTTCCTGTGAGTGTGGATAACACAATAATATGTTTATAATAAAACTACGTGCTTAAACATTGCAGTATAAGGTTATATAAGCATTTTACAGAATAATCCCCCACAAAACTCTTCAGGCAACTGAGAAATAGATGTACTGTAGCAATTTAAAAAAAGACTAATCCAGCTGTAACTTACATTTTTCATTTTCCCCCCTCGAAGATTTCAGTTTGTTTTTCATCTGAATTGTTCAAATTATAGGTCACATTCGAAGTGGAAAGATTTCTGACATGATTTATCTTTGTCTCCTTTTACATAAAAGAACTGGCATTTTAACAGGGGTGTGTAGACTTTTTATATCCACTGTATACTAACACGTAATAGAGATTTACATTATCCACAGACTCACAAGAGAAAGATTTTTTGCCTGTCTTTTATAACCAGATGCTGAAGTGGCTGGACAGCTCTTATTTGTTCAGCCTTGCGCGACTGAACAAGACATACATACGCAAGCTCCCCAAAGCTAGTAGTGGCTGTGGTAGAGCGTGCACAAGGCTATGTTCACCAATACAACCAATACACAAGTTATAAACCTGCCGTTTGGCAACAGGGCAAACTAATGACACATTGATGGGATGATGATATAAACAAGAAACAGCTCCCAGAGCAGATATTTCACAATATAGCAATAATTAGAATTGGCAAAATCTAGATACTTTCTAAATGCTATCACGGAGACTGCCGTAGATCCCTGTAAATTCTGGAAAACCGTTAACTCACTAAAACGTGGTAACACCTAGACAACCCTACCGAAGCTAATTATATTGGATGCTGGGATAATCAGTGAACAAACATAAATGTGTGATGCATTTGATACGATATTTCTCTCTGCTGGTTTCATTTTCTACATAAATTGCCAACATAATCCTGAGCGGTACATTTTTATCAGTGCCTCGGCCCACTGGGGAAGAGGAAAACCATAACCCGATTTTTGATTTTGAAAAGTTCATAAAAAGTGAAGTCTTATCTGCAACAGATTCTAATAAATTGGTGGATGCTTACAATCTGGATCCATATTTATGAAGTGTTCTGCTCCTGTCATTGTTTGTACCGTGACGTAAATTTTTTATCAAACACTAGTTGAAGGAAAGATTCCCAAAGCCCAGAAACCAGCTTTCATTTTACCACTCCAAACGGAGTTGATTGCAGTTGAACTTAAGATGGTTTTACAGGCGAAGAAAAATTGTTAGTTTATAGATCATACATACGTAGATGGCTCTCAAATTTAACAGGTCTTTGCGTATAAATACATTGCGATTTGTCTGGTGGATAAACTGTCTTAAAATGCATGCTGATGAACTCTGTCAAAGGCAAAAAAAATACACAAACATGTTTGTCCTACACCAACAGAAAACAAATAGTGCAAACTACTTGTATGTTGGTAATAGACTAGGGGAAATTAATTCTATGGATATGCTCAAAAGTTTGCATACCCTGAGAGAATTGGAAACACATATACCACTTGTAAAGAAAACATGAGTGAGCAGGCTAAACAAATGTTGTTATTTCTAATGGGATTCACATTCAACAGTAGGTCATAACAGCGTGGCACAATCATAAAACAAAACAAAGAAAAAAATTACTCCTGTTCAAAAATCTGTTTGCCCTTAGTTAATACTGTATTGCCCCGTCAGCATCAATGACAGCGTGCAGTCATTTGTAATAGTTGTCTATGAGGCCCCGAATTCTTGCACATGGTATTGCTGCCCATTCGTTTTGGAAGAATGCCTCCAGGTCATGCAGTGTTTGGTCGTCTTGTATGAACCGCAAGTTTGAGATTTCTCCAGAGTGGCACGATAATATTAAGGTAGGGAGACTGTGATGGCCACTCCAGAACCTTCACAATTTTCTTCAGTAACCACTGGAGGGTCAACTTTGCCTTGTGCTTAGGGTCACTGTCGTGCTCTCAATGGACAGATGAAATGAATGTCCCATGCGCAGCTTTAGTGCAGAAGAATGCAAATTGTCTGCCAGAATTTTCTGATAACATGCTGCATCAAGCCATCAATTTTCACAATGTTTCCCATGCCTTTAGAGCCCACCCCCCCCCCCCCAAAACATCAGTGAGCCACCACCATTCTTCACAGTGGGGATGGTATTCTGTTCACTATAGGACTAGTTGACCCCTCTCCAAACATAGCACATATGGTTGTTAGAAATCAGCCGTGTCGTATAGTGGTAGTAATAATAACTCGCGTACTCGGTTGTCAAGGGACAGAGTATTCAATGTTTATTGTAGCATATTGATAGTCTATTAGCACATGATGTTACAGGCTCAAACTCTTTCCTACTCTCTTTGTCTCTCTCTACTCTCTCAACTGTAATGTGGGGTACAAGCTGTTAAATACCTTGAGGGGTGTGTTTACCTAGCAAATCCAAGACACTAACCCCCACACCAAATGGTAAATGTAAACATTCCTGTGGTTACCAGAGTGTAACCAACAAATCTTAACTTTCTGTTATTCTCAACATCTAGGCACATTCACTTCTAATGAACCATACATTCATATTGTAGTTGTTAATGCTCAGATCCTACATGGTTGTGACCAGAAAGTTCTATTTTGGTCTCGTCACTCAAAATTACAGTGTGCCAGAAGCTGTGAAGCATATCAGGGTGATGTTGGGCATATTGTAGCTGGGCATTTTGTGGCATTGGCAAAAAAATAAAAAAGTAACCTTTATTTAACCAGGCAGGCCAATTGAGAACATATTCTCATATGCAATGGCGACCAGGCCAATACAAAGCACAGATGTGCGGGACATCATACAACTACACTTAGAGTACAAAGCATGCAAAATGAGGTAAAGTTAGAATCAGATACACAGACGCTATTTTTACACAGACGCTATTTGCAAAAAGCTACAGGAAATAGTAGGAAATTCCCCTTTAACTGCCATTTTTACCTGTGTGTTACCTTGTTTGTCAGTAACAAGGCCAAACATTCAAGGGTATGTAAACTCTTGATCAAGGCCATTGGATGATTTCTATTATCATTATGATTTAAAAGGGGGCCCAACAACTATGATAATGAATGGCTTAATATTATCACTATCCTTGAATGAATCTTTTTTTTTGCCTGATCAGTCATATTTCCAAAATCAATGTCATATTTTCACAATTTCTGCCAGGGTATGCAAACTTATGAGCAACTGTACATGCATGACCAAAAATTATTATTTTCGTGTTGCCTGTCTGTGATCATTTTAACTTAGATTCTTGTTTTCTGTGCACTGACAAAAACATTATACTTAAAATAAACTATATGTTTTGATGTGTTGAGGGGCCTTATGCATGGTCAGCAGATTCCTGGGTTAGGGTATCTGATGTACATGGGTAGTTATCATATAGCTCGAAAACCCACGTAAAAAAAAATAATAATCTAATGCTAAGGGAATAAGTATATAATTGCAATAAAGTTTACACAAATTCAAATGGTATATTGCGTGCACAATTATTAGGCAAATCATATATCTCAAGATATTTTATAACTCAGCCTCAAACCGGAATGGTAAACAAAGGAGATGTTCGGTTTTGATCTTTCTCAGGGGAATACATAAGAATTCAGAATTATTAGGCAACAATTAGAGTGCAAAATTATTAGGCAACTAATTTTTTTTAAAAAATCTCCAAACTAAATTTCCTAAGTTTAACAAATAAGTAACACTGACAATCAAAATGTTTGTCCTTTCTAAAATATTCAGTACAAACTTTTCAATAACAGCCATGAGCCTTCAATCCATTGAGTCGGTCAGTTTCTTGATCTGTTCATGATATGTTCATGATCAACTTTCACTGAAGCAGCAAACACAGCCTCCCAAAGGCCATTCAAAGAGATGTATTGTCTTCCCTGACTGTAAATCTCAATAGAATTTAAATCAGGAGAGAAATTATGTTGCCACACCCTCCCTCATTAAGCAAATACATTTCATCTGAAAATGATTCAATTCAAGGGCATGCAAGTTTATATGGTTTGCAGTTGGAAAATGAGCATAGAAATCATGATACAGAACACCCACTTGCCTAATAATTGTGGACGCAGTGTATAAGCCTCCTTTCAATTTCAAATATATATTCTATTTAATAACCAGTTTCCATAACTAGTGCCTTAAAATCGTTCTCTGGTGTGACATTATAATTTCTACTAAAACAAAGGTCAAATAATGACCATAGACACAAGAACATTATTTGTCCTAGATATTAATCACTTCTTTACATAAATCTTTTTTAAATCTGGAATTTTATTTGAAAAACCATTTTCTTCTATAATGACAATAACCCAGCATGTACCCATTATATTTTGTGTGAAATACGAAATAATTGTAAGGAAAGTGTTTAAAATGTTTTGTGTGTTTAATTATATTGGTAACTACTTAATGTTCATACATTTTACTGACCTTTTAAGCTAATATAAAAAATTGCATCATTCCCTAGGACATTACGTCATATAGATGGATAATAAGACAAAAGGCAGTCAAATGTAACTAAAAACATTTGTCACTTCTAGAAGTACCTGAACAATGGAATATACTACTTCTAAACAACAGCAAAAAGCAAGCAAGAACAAGCATCAACCAAAAGCACACCCACCAACCGCGATCATCCTGAATGAAGGACGATTTTTGCCAGCAGAGTACCACCCAATTGCACAAGTGCACAACAGAGAGACAACAACAAGACAGTGACTCCGCCCCCGAATGGCATCGGTGGGAGAGCATCCCATTGGCGATGAGAGCCCACCTATCTCACTAATTGTATTGTATAGATTTTACTAATCTACACTTTCTCCAAACTCTCAATTGCAAGAATGCGGTCTTAAATGACAAAGACACATTATTTCCAACAGCCTATAAATGTTTTAAACCCACGTCAATGTGATTCAGTGTCCGCCAAGAAAATGTCCTACGGGTCAAGGACTTTGCGGGATGATGGAAATTATAACCCTGCCGAACTATATCCATGACAATTTAATCCGGTACTGAAAACATTTGTCTGATTTGTTGTAAAATACCCAATCCAACTGATATCTAGTCGGCCATATCCAATCCGAAATTTGCCATGGATGAGGGATAATCAGATCTTAATTTTTGTCGGATAACTTAATTAGGATACCAGATAGAAAACCGGCAGTGGGTCCACTAGATTTTAACCTGTTTGGCAGTGGCCATTGATGTTGCACCTGGATTTTATATTACAGCTGGGCCCGTTGTATTCCTTACAATCTACAATTAAGTATCTTTATAAAGAAATTCCAATTTTAAAATTTTGATCCAAGAAGGGAGTGTTCATTATAAACGTATCTCACTCACCCTCTAATGTGTGTGTTTTAATTTATTTGCTGAAAAGGAGCTTGAGCATAAATTGGGCCTAACTGGCCATATGTAGGGCTATAAAGGTGTGTGTGGGCTGTCTGATGGTAGGCAATTTAAAATGAACGTCCCCCAAGAGTTTTGGTGCTTCTATATTATCATCTCAAAGACAAAGTCAACAGTTTTTTAGGCTATTCATTGCAATGGTGAATGATACAAAGAATAAACTAGTTTTCCAATTCCTTTACAACAGTAGGCCTACTAGTCTCACCACTACACCAACACCTTATTTCCACTGGTGCTTTACCACAGCACCAGGGGCTAGGCCATAAATCATTGATTGTGTTTGGCCACAAAAATAAGAGAACTAGTATTAATAAAGAACTGGACTCTCTGGCCATAAAAACCAGGGACAAAGTGCGTAAACGTGGTCTTCTGAAAAACCTCACATTCACCAGTCATATCAAAACAGTCACCAAAACAGCATTCTTTCATAATTATAGCCAGAATCAAGGGTGTCCCAAAAAGACAAAGGGAAGCTCATACATGCTTTTATCTCTGGTAGGGATGACTACTGTATTGGCATCTTAACTGGACTCCGTAAAAAGACTGTAAAACTGCTGCAGCTCATTCATGCTGCTGCTAGAATTAACCAGGACAACAGGAAAACCAAGAGAACTGAGCACATCACTTCGGTTCATAAAAGTTTGCATTGGCTACCAGTCAGTTACAGAATAGATTTTAAAGCGGTGCTTTTAGTTTACAAATCACTGAATGGTTTAGGCCCAAAATACATTTCTTACATGTTTGAAGATTATAAACCAAGCAGGGCTCTTAGACCCATGAACTCAGGTCAGCCAGTAGAGCCCAAAGTCCAAACCAAACACGGCAAAGCGGCATTCAGTGTGTGCTGCACACAATTGGAATAAACAACCAGATTTTCTTAGACGTTCCCCAAACATAACTATTTTTAAATCCAGGCTAAAAACCTGTCTTTACATGCCTATGACTGAGTGCTTAAACTTAACCAGACTGTTTGCCTTACAGCTTTCATACTTTCCTCATGGAATCTACCAGTTTTTATTTTGTTTTTATTCTATTTTTATTTTATTATTAAGATGGTTGTTGAGTTAAAGGTGGTTAGTCTCCCCTGTTTTATTGTTTGTATTTTGTTCTTATTCAATTGTATTTTTATATTTTTCTTTGTAAAGCACATAGAAATGCATTTATGTATGAACTGTGCTATATAAATAAACTTGCTTGCTTGCTAGTGATTTTAGGGTCATCCAAAGATATGCTCTTTAACCTGAAAAATAGCATATAATTAGCTTTATTTACATTTAGAACCTATAGTCCAATAAAAAAAATGCAAGTCAGAATTTGGACTTTAGGTATGCAAGTTTGGTCATGAGATTGGGACATATCTGTATTGTCAGCATAAAATGAAACACACAATTTGATAGAGGTACATATTTCATTAATAAATAGAGTGAACTTTATTGGACCCAACCTCAAACCCTGTGGAACTCCTTTTTAAATGAAATAAAATAAAGATTTGAATAGACTACAATAGCCTGTGTTCTGTTTTGCAATTTCCTGATGAAAAAAGTAACTTAACTGTTTATTTTTCAATGCCTCCAAGATTTTGGCAAGGGGCAATAGTTATGGATTATAAGATTTTGGCAATTTGGGGGATAACCCCAAAATTAATGCAAGATTAAATGTATTTATTAGAGCTCCAGAGATAATTTGAGCAGCACTAATCAATAAGTCTGGATGCAGCATTTAAGCCCCGGTGGTTTTCTTAGTGTCCATAACTAGCAGCGAGTTAAATTCCTAATTTTCAGTGAATCGATTCTGCAAAAGTTAAAAGAGATAGAGATGTTTTCAAAAAGATACCCACGGCAATAAAGTGGCAATAAAAGGCATCAGCAATTGCATTTTTATCAGTAACAGGCAGCCACACTATCTAGATTTTTATATAAGGTTATGTAACATACCCTCAAAGACAGTGCTTTACATAAATTGTTACATAAATTTAAATTGCAGATAAAAATTTACTACTTTTCAACACCCCCATCTGATAAAACATGCATATTTCCAACCACAGTATACTATTCATATAAATATATATAATCATATAGACATATAAATATATTAGCAACCACCAAACCACACTGTGGAACAATTAGTCAGAATGCTCTTGATTGTGCAGTGGTTAAAATTCACAAATTTCTTTGAAGACAGATGGGCCTTCTTCAACCACCTTAAGAAGTACAGGTGCTGCCCTGCCTTTTTTGACCAAAGTTGAGGTGCTGAGGGACCAGGAAAGGTCTTAGGAGACGTGGACACCCAGGAATTTGAAGCCGGACACACGCTCCACCTCAGTGCCATCGATGAGAACTGGGGTGTGACTGGAGCCTTTAGATTTCCTATAATCCACATTGAGCTCTTTGTTTTTCTTTGCATTGAAGTGCACCATTCCACCAGGCACTTGACCTCCTCCCTGTAGGCCGACTCATCATTGTTTCACCCATTCTCTGAAGATCCTCTCCAACTGTCAGGTCGGATGTGTAACATCACTGTCCAGGCATTTTCAGATGTTTGAGAGGTTTGAGCAGGTTCAAGTCCAGGCTCTGGTTGGGCCACTCAAGGGCATTCACAGACATGTCACAAAGCCACTCCTGTGCTGCCTTGTAGTGTCTTTATCCTGTTGGAAGATTCACCTTAGCCTCATTTTGAGGTTCTGAATTTTCTAGAGCAGGTTTTCACAAAGGATCTGTCTGTACTTGGCTCCATTCATATTTTCGTTGATCCTGATTCCCAGTCCCTTTAGCTGAAAAACATCCCAACAGCATTATACTTTCACTACCATGCTACACCATATGGATGGTTTCCTCCAGATGTGATGCTTGGGTTCATCAGACCAGAGAATCAGCTGTCTCTGATTCCTTTAGGTTTTGGCATACTGTACCATAAAGGCCTAATTGGTAGAGTATTGCGCAGATGGGTGTCCTACTGGAAGGTTCTATCCTCACACAGAAACTCTAGCTTAGTCAGAGTGGGCTTCTAGATTTTGGTCGCCTCCCCGACCAAAGTCCTTATCCCCAAAATTCTCAATTTGGCTGGGCGGCAAGCTCGAGAAAGGGTATTGGTAGTTCCAAACATCTTTCATTACTGTCAGAAATGATTTTGTACCCTTCCCCAAATCAGTGCCTCCAAACAATCATGTCTCAGGGCCTTATATAGACAGGAGTGTGTCTTTCTAAATCATGTCCAATCAATTGAATTGACCACAGGTGGACTCCCATCAAGTTTGGAAAACAACTCAAAGATGTTCAATGAAAACAATTTTGAATGTCACAGCAAATGGACAGAATACTTAAGTTAATGTTTTTGCTTTTTTTTATATAAATGTGACAATGCTTCTCATTATGGGTTATTGTGTGTAGATTGCTGAGGATTTTTTTTAATCCATTTTAGAATAGCTGCAACGTGACAAAATGTTGAAAAAGTTAAGGTGTCTGAATGCTTTCCAAATGTACTGCAAGTGATGAGAAAGAAGAAAAAAAGAGCAAAAGAATAGGCTGCTTTCCAACACAGTTGTGTGGAGGCACTGCGTGGGCTGCCAGGGTCTTTTATACAGGCTTCCAATAATATTGGCTAATTGCTAGATTCTCTGGCTTCTCACAACTCACCGTGAGTGGGTGTGGAAGGGTTTATAGCCGAGGTATATTGCTGCTGACATAATGCCTTGCTCTGATATTCTCTCTTCCTCATCCCCCTCTCACTGGCATGTTGCTGAAGCAGTTACTCCCATGAGAGAGGTTTCCCCAGAATCTACGTAAAAAGGATTCCTACCCACGCCATGGTCCTAGGAACATCTCATATTTATCCTCCCTCATACACTCTCACTCGCTCACGCTCAGACACACTCCCTTCCTAACCCTGGTTATTAAACACAGTGGTCCAATGTATCTCTTCTCTCTCTCCTCTTTAAGTTTGCTGGGCTTTCCAATCTCTTTACCTCCCCCTCAAAACTGACAAATCCTTAGTAGGAGGCAGCATCTCCCTCTCACCGAGGCTGTAAGACCTTGTTCTGACAAATGAGACGCAAGGCCCATTGGCAAAGCGTGGGGGTATTGGGTTTAAGTCTCCCTTCCTGACACAATGGATGTGGATGGAAAGTGAAATAGGGGCATCAGCTGTTGCTCAGTGATGAGTTTTTGTACTGGGTTCAAGGGTTGTCAGAGGTGGAGAGTAGCAAGGGGGATGTATGCAAGTTTGGGTGTTATTATATAGATAACTTTCAATGTCACCTGTGAATATCATGTCATTTTTTTATACAGCCCTGTTTCCAAAATAGTTGGGATGCTGCATAACATGCAAATAAAAACAGAATGAAAAAATGTGCAAATCACTTATCCCAACATGTAATGGAAGATAATACAAAGACAACCTATCAAATGTTGAAACTATGAATTTGTATTAATTTGGGAAAAATACATGACCATTTTGAATTTGATGCCAGCAACATTTAAAAAAAGTTGGGACAGGGGCATGTTTACCACTGCTTTGCATCACCTCTTCTTTAAAAACATATGTATTTTGGAACTGAAGAGACAAGTTGATTTGAAAGTGAAGTGCTTTCCCTTCCTTGCTTCATATAGGATTTTAGCTGATCAAAATTCTGGGTCTCCTTTGTCGTATTTCTTATTTCAAAATGTGCCAAATTCTTTCAATGGGTGACAGGTCTGGGCTGCAGGCAGGCCACTTCGGCAACCGCGCACTTTCATGCCATGCTGTAGGGGGGTCAGCAGAGTGGCAGCAAAAATTGTGAGGGATCATCGTGATCTACAACACAAGCAGGAAAACTTTGAACAGGGACAGCAACGAGTAAAGCCTTATACTCCGCTGGTGTGGGCCAAGACCTCAAGTCCTACATTTTGAAACGTTGGGTGACAGGGAAACTTTAGAAAATACATTCCTTGCATCTATAAGGATTTATATTGGAGAAGGAGAACTGACCCAACTCCTCCAGCACAATAATATAGCAGCATAAAACCTTGGGGCTGAGACCGGGGAGTCCAGTGACACTGTGGCCCTATCCGGGGGAGGCCCTGGACAAGGCCCAAGGCAGGAAATCAATCCACCCACACTACTAAGCATCAACCAAAGGGACACCCAACAACCGCAACCATCCTGAATGAGGGCCGTGTATTGCCAGCAGAGTACAGCCCAATTGCACAAGTGCACAACAGAGAGAAAACAAGCCAGTGACTCTGACCCCGAATGGCATTGGAGGGAGGGCATCCCAATGGCGATGAAAGCCCACCTAGCAAGACAGGAAGGGTGGACAGAATCAGGCCTTCCTGGTCACCTTCACACCCCAGGGCCAGACTACACTTAATCATAGACGAGGCTGAAGAAATGAGTCTTTAGTAGACACTTGAAAGTTTGGAATGAATTTGCATTTCTAACTTTACCGGCAAATCATTCCAGTAGTGGAGGTCTGTACTAAAAGGCCCAGCCTCCAGCTGTTTGATTCGACATTTTTGGCACAATTAAAAGGCCTGCATCTTGCGGTCTAAGGTTACGTGTAGGTACAGTGCCTTGCAAAAGTATTTACCCTCCTTAGCCTATTTAGTTGCATTACAGCCTTAAGTTCAATGTTTTTTTCAATCTGAATTGTATGTGATGGATCAGAACACAATTGTCTAAGTTGGAGAAGTGAACTAAGAAAAATATATACATAAAAAAATAATTAAAAAAATTGGCATGTGCATATGTATTCACCCCCTTTGTTATGAAGCCCGTAAAAAGCTCTGGTGCAACCAATTACCGTCAGAAGTCACATAATTTGTGAAATTATGTCTACCTGTGTGCAATCTAAGTGTCACATGATCTGTCAGTACATATACACGCCTTTTTTGAAAAGCCACAGAGGCTGCCACACCTAAGCAAGAGGCACCACTAATCAAACACTGCCATGAAGACCAAGGAACTCTCCAAACAATTAAGGGACAATGTTGTTGAGAAGTACAAGTCAGAGTTAGGTTATAAAAAAAACATCCAAATCTTTGATGATCCCCAGGAACACCATCAAATCTATCATAACCAAATGGAAAGAACATGACACAACAGCAAACCTCCCAAGAGACAGCTGCCCACCAAAACTCACGGACCGGGCAAGGAGGGCATTCATCAGAGAGGCAGCAAAGAGACTGAAGAGCTGCAGAGTTCCACAGCAGAGACTGGAGTATCTGTACATAGGAGTTGGGATGCTCCATAGAGTTGGGAGAGTGGCCAGAGTGACCAGAAGAAAGTAATTACTTTCAGCAAAAAACAAAATGGCACGTTTTGAGTTTGCAAAAACGCCAGACTTAAAGATTGATGTTCACAAGCACGAACCACCCAACTTGAAGGAGCTGGAGCAATTTTGCAAGGAGGAATGGGCAAAAATCCCAATGGTAAGATGTGGCAAGCACATAGAGAGTTATCCAAAGCAACTTGGAGCTATGATTGCTGTAAAAGGTGGCTCTACAAAGTATTGACTTTAGGGGGGTGAATATTTATGCACATTGACATTTTCTGTTATTTTGTCCTATTTGTTGCTTGCTTCACAATAAATAAATTTAAAAAACTTCAAAGTTGTGGGCATGTTCTGTAAATTAAATTATGTAAATCCTCAAACAATCCATGTTAATTCCAGGTTGAGGCAACAAAACACAAAAATGCCAAGGGGGGGTGAATACTTTTGCAAAGCACTGTATGTATGGCTGGATCATTTCTGCGAGATAAGTAGAAGCATGTTCATGTATTAATTTATAGGTTAACAATAAAACCTTAAAAACATCCGTAACCCTAACAGGCCGCCAGTGTAAAGAGGTTAGTACAGGAGGAATGTGTTTAAAATATTTTGTTCCAGTTAGGATACTAGCTAGTAGTGTGTGTGCAGCACTACTTGAAGTTTATTGAGTGATTTGGGTAAACGGAAAAAAGAGCATTGCAGTAATCTAGCATTGCAGAAAATCTGTAAGTAACAAAAACATGGATACGTTTTTCTGCATCACTGTTTGATAGAACGTTCCAGATTTTTGCAATGTTTCGAAGATCAAAAAAGCAACTCTTGAGATATGTTATATTTTCATCAAAGAAGAGGTCTGGGTCAAGGGTACCTCCGAGATTTCTTAGTTTTTTGGGATACGACCATAACGCTGTCGAGGTTCACAGTGAGATCTGCCAACCAAGCTCAGTTTCTTGGGTTCTAAAACGAGCATAAGTTTAAAAGAAATAAGTTATCTTTCATCTAATATCTGAAATACATGCTTCCAAAGTAGCTAATTTTGGGGCTTCTCCATGCTTCATCGAAATATATAACTGTGTCACCAGCTTAACAGTGAAAATTGACATTGTGATTCCAGATTACATAACCAAGAGGCTCACCTAAAAATGCTGGGGTCTAATATAAACAGTGATACATCTAGATGTGAATACCAGGAAACTAAAGCTGAAATTCTGAACTCTTGTCTCATACTCATCTTTTGATCTTAAACCCAAATGTCTACAGTGACCATCAAAAACAAGGGAATTTGCCTTGCTGTTAAAATACTTTTGGAGGGGACTGTACAAAATGATATATTTCAGATAAATAAGATTTAAACCAGGCTAGAAGATTCACATGTAGCCCAATATGGGTTTCCAGTCTTTCAAAGAGAAAGGAGTAATCAAGTGTCAAAAGCAGCACTAAGATCAAGAAGCAAAAGGACAGATGCGGAACCTTTGTCTAAGGCCATTAGAAGGACCTTTGTTACCATCACGAGTGCAGTCTCAGTCCTATGATGGGGTCTGAAACCAGACTGGAGCATGTCATAAATGATATGTCTTCAGGAAGGCATTCAGTTGTTGGGAAACACATTTTTCTAAGATTTTTGAGAGGAATGGGAGGTTCGATATTGGCCTAGAGTTGTTTAAAATGTCTGGATCCAGATTAATTTTTAGAAGAGGCTTAACATCGGCTATGGTTTGTAAGTTTGGCACACATCCGTAGAAAGGGAACATTTTATTATATTCAACATTGGCTGACCTAGCACCAGAAATAGCTCCTTAAGTAATTTAGTTGGAAATGGGTCTAGCTGACAATTTGTGGGTTTAGAACTCATTACACATTTTGTAAATGTGTCCAGCGATACGGGATCAAAAAAATTCCAGTGTCCCCCATTGACACCTGGACAGGAAATGATTGTTGTCTAGCCAAATATTCAAACTTGGTGCGATAACGCGTAAAAAGATCAAATGTCGAGATGTAATTTTCTGATGAGGTAGTATGTCCCCGTGTAGTTCAAGTAGTGGTTAGCTATTCAGCCGTTATTGTTTGGACAACCATCAACAGAATTTTACAAAAAGTTACAAAAATTACAAAAGTACTTTTTAGTTCCGTAAATGAAGTTGCCCATGTTTTTGCAAGCAAAAATGTAATGGCTGGGATAAGCCCTGTGGTTTTGCAGGATTATCCCTGACCTTCAGTAGTTTGACCTCAGCTCGATTATCCTCTCAGACATTACGGTTTATATAGTAAAGTCTTTGTCAGTACATTTCAACCGTCACAACAATATATATAGAGTAAACTATGTAATACTATGAATCTCATATTTTAGAGAATAAATAAAATGATTTTTATTGTTTTCTAAAAAATGAACTTGCCATAGAGTGATTGGGGTCATTGCTTTCATTAAATAGCTCTGTAAAAAATTAAGAAACCACTCCTAATTTTTCTTAAAGCAGCATCACCACATGTTTGGCAGCCATTCCATTCCAGTGTCTGCTAAATTCCAACACAGGCACACCTTATTTTACTTAATGATGTAATGATTAGGTGATTACCTGAAACAAATCTAATTTAACAAGGAAAAGTATATAAACCACTGCTGTGGTTCCCTATCCTCTTGCAATAGGACCAGCTGGATGACAAAGACAGTGCAAGTAGTGCCTCAAACTGCATGGCAAAGTTAAAAAGATATGTTTTGAGTGAGGAAAAGAAGGGTTCAATTCTGGCTTTACTGCCAGAGGGATACATAGTAAAACTGGTGAGACAGTAATGGAATGAGAGGGATATAAAGGGTTCTGGAAAAAAAATAGTATTGGGCAGGTGTTATTATTTACATAATGACAGTAGACGGATGAGGCCGATGACCGTAGTGTTAACTGCCATGAGAGTCCTTTTCTTGTGAATGTACTCTGTGGACAGTTGTTATATACAAAAGGAGATGGTGTCTTCCCACCATTGGCACTGCAATGAAATGCCTACATTTTGCCTGAAAAGTATCAAAGTCTAGGATTTTTTCATTGTCGTCCCATTCATCTTCTGAGTCATGGCATCATCGTACTCCATTGTCTCTCATAGTTGAAGTGTACCTATGATGAATATTACAGGCCTCATCTTTTTAAGTGGGAGAACTTGCACAATTGGTGGCTGACTAAATACTTTTTTGCCCCACTATGATTTCATATTTGCATGGTACAGATTTAACTTGCATCTGTGGATACAGCCATGTACTGGGTTCACAAACAATGATTTACAGAAGTGCTCCTGAGCCGATGCTGTCCACTACAGAATCCTGTCTGTTTTTATAGCAGTTCCCCCTGAGGGCCTGAAGAACATGGCCATCCAGTATTGGTTTTCAGCCTGGTCCCTTGTGTACAGAGATTTCCCTTCATTCTCAGAACCTTTCAATCTTACTTATCTTTGCAATTTATATTCTTCAATATTCTTCAATTGTTGCACTATTTGCCTACAGTCTTTCACAGAGTGATCAACCCCCCCCCCCATCTTGACTTGACTCATCCTCTCTGGGATGCTCTTTTCATACCCAATTGTGTTACTTACCTGTTTCCAATTTGTGAGATGTTCAAAACGTTTTCTTTTGCAATAAACAATTTATTCAATCTTCTTGCCCCTGTCTCAGCTTTTTTTGTATGCATTCCTGGCATCAAATTCAAGTTGAGCATATCTTTTACAAGAAACAATTACATTTCTCAGTTTTAACATTCGACATGTTGTCTTGGCACTTTTGCCTATTGAATAAAGGGTTTAAATGATTCATTCATTTTTTTCTTTACATTTTACACAGGTTCACGACTTTTTTGGAAACATGGTGGAGAAAAAATTGCTTCAAACACTGCTTCTATAGTACAAACTGACCAATTTTCCTAACACAACATATTTGGCATTCATCGAACAAGTTCCCTCAACTAGGCATGCATATCAGCCAGCAATTGGTATCAGCAAATTAGAGGCAAAAATGTAATATTGTCCAGTTGCTCAAATTTGTCCAATTATGTCAAACCTATTGTGCTTTCCAGCGTTATTAAACAACCCCATTAGTTTTACACTCGAGTGCATGGCTGAACATTATCCGCGACAGCAAGCAATTTTTTGACACGTGAATTGCATGGTACAGGTGTGCTCATAAGTTTGCATACCCTGGCAGAAACTGATATTTTGGCATTGATTTTGAAAAGATGACTGATTATTTAACATAACAGTTCTTTGGTTCCTTTTTAAATCAAAATGATAAGAGAAATCACCCAAATTGCCCGGATCAAAAGTTTACATACCCTTGAATGTTTGGCCAATTTACAAACAAACAAGGTGACACACAGGTGAAAACGCTAATTAAAGGTAAATTTCCCACACCTGTGGCTTTTTAAATTTCAATTAGTGTCTGTAAAACAATAGTCAGTGAGTTTGTTAGCACTGATATGGATGTACTGAGTAGGCTAGATACTGAGCCCAGGGAGCAGAAAATAACTGTCAAGACCTGTGCAACAAGGTAATTGAACGTTATAAAGATGGAAAAAGATATCTGAAGCCTTGCAAATGGCAGTCTGAATTGTTCAATCACTTATTAAGAAGTGGAAAATCTCTTGATAACAAGCCAAGGTCAAGTATGTTAAAGAATTTATAAATTGATTAAAATTATAGACTGATCAAGATTCTACGAGAGCAAATACGGAGGTTCACCACAAGGTGCAAACCGTTCATAAGCCTCAAGAAAGAAAGGCCCGATTAGACTTGGACAAAAACTTCTAATAAAGCCAGCCCTGTTCTTGAACAGCATTCTTTGGACAGATTTAACAAAGATCAACTTGTAGCAGAATGATGGGAACAAAAATATGCCTACAATAGTTGCAAAATTCCTACAGTAGATGAATGCTGAAACTTTAATTATATGTGCTTGCCAAAGGCAAGTAAGTTCACCCACATTTAAAAAATGATACATTGGATTCCTTAACTTTTAAGTAGATTATGGAGAATCTATGAAAGCAATCCATGATTGCATGATATTATTCCCCAGACATATTTTCCAAATACTAGAATTGTAGAATTTGTGCCACTGAGTCATGGAAATATTTCATAATAAATATTTATTGTGAAATATCACAATAATATTTGTTGTGCATTTCACAATAAATATTAGAATTTTGTATTCTTTTAGCTAGGTTGACTCAACAGTTTTGCTCTCTCTGGTCATATTAGATTATTAGTCCCACAAGCGCAGACAATGCTGGCAAATTTCACCCGCCTTCCGTAGGACACCTGGACACCTGTGACAATCAGGTGCACCTTTTTAATATTTTACATACAAAAGTAAATACCTTAAAAAGGCACTCACCAGTGTTTCTTGGCCAGCTGTTGAGCCAAATTGAATGCTGTGGGATCTCGATCTAGGGCCAATACTGTTACATCAGGCATTGCTCTCAGGATGGCCTTTGTGTGACCTCCACCGCCAAAAGTCATGTCCAGGAAAACCTATGGACAAAGTGAATAGATTAAATCACTCAAGTGAAGAAGAAAGCGAAGAATAACTACAAGCTCAAACGATAACGAACGTTTTTAGCTCAGCGCAATATTTTTTACCTGTTTTCAATTCAATGGAACTCAGATGCACAGTGTTGTCTGTCGTATCCGGTAAGAGCGGACACATTGGGTCTTTTTACAAAGGCACTGACAACTTTTGCCAACAGTCCCTGACCAGACATGCTAATAGTAAACATCAACAGGTCTGCATGACAGCCAAGTGGGTGGGTGGGTGGCTGGCAATCCGTCTTCAGAAATGAAAGACAGATTTAATTTCAAGTCAAGAATTTAAATGCAGATGCCCATTGGGTGATTGCACGACTTATAACACCTGCATACCTGGTAACTAAGACGGACCGGACAATTTACTTGTTCCCTGGGGATAAATGAGTTAGTGTTGTTTAAAAGTGAATTGTTTTGTGGACTGTTAAGTTTTTATAATTTTTTTTAATTAGAAATGTAATGAACAAATTATACAAATATTAATTTTATGTTTTATATACACTTTCATTTTCAACCCTCTTCTATTTGCTCGTCTGGTTAAAAGCTAACTACATTTCATTGTACTGTTCAATGATAATAAAGCTGAATCTAATTTAAAGTTTTTCTTAGGACATGCCCCCAAGTTTAGTCTCTACAGTAGAGGAACGCTTGTCAACTCTCAAATAGGGCCAATCCAACAGACGAGCTACTGTAGGTCAAAGAACACACAGTGCATCGCAGTTTATTGCGTATGGGGCTGCGCAGCCACAGACCAGACTGAACCCTGTGACTAATGCCTTAAGTGCCTACAATAGGCAAGTGAGCATCAGAACTGGACCACGGAGCAATGGAAGAATGTGGCCTGGTCTGATCAATCACATTTTCTTCTACATCACCTGGATGGCTGAGTGCATGTGCATCGCTTACCTTGAGAACACATGGCACAGGATGCACTATGGGAAGGAGGCAAGCCGGCCGTGGCAGTGTAATGCTTTGGGCAATAATCTGCTGGGAAACCATGGGTCCTGCCATTCATGTGGATGTTAATTTGACTGTTCAAGCTCCCTTCCACATTTAGGGGCCGCAGCAAAACAGTAAACCAGGGACTTGCTGAAATGTCAGCAGACGAATTTAGTATTATTAATAACTCTCATCAACACCAATCCACATGCTACATACTATACCACATTTCAAAAAGGACTTTATTGATTCATTAATAATAAACAAATCAACACATTCAATTATGTTTCTTAAATATCTTTCTCAATAATTATCATAGAAATGTCAAACCAGATGCATATTATTTTAGACATGGCTGGCCAATTTATT
>JACXGJ010008662.1:0-26462 GCA_016801105.1 Esox niger | reverse complement strand
TTTTCTGCTGTAATTACAAGGTGTTCCTTTACAGAACCAAACTAAATAAATGACTTACTATAACAAAATATCACTGCAGTTACCTAAACAATAAGTCACCCATAGGTCTGACCCAAGTCAGTCGATTGTTTGATCAATAGACTACGATTTTGATCGACTACAATTTTGTATCCAAACTGGCAGTTAAGGTAGGGAGGCGTACTCCAACATGTCGAACAATTAAGAGCATTTTCCAGCAATAGAAATTTGCCACAATGAAATTACGAAGTTGTGGACACCCAACTGAAATGTGCTACACACCATATAGTGTGTAATAAATGCCAGTCACTAGTTTTGAAGTCGGTCAAATCTTAGTCAGCCAACAAAGTGTTCCTGGACAACCTTAATATCCTAGTATACATTTATCAGGGGCTGCAAGGTGGCCTATTGGTTAGGCCCTCTGACTAGTGTCTGAAAGGTCCCTGGTTGCAAAATGAAAAATACCAACCAGTTACGTGGAAATGCATTTTGTTATACGAACCTGTTAAGACAAACCACAGATGTTGAAAGTTGAAACTTCCTGTTTTATCAAAGTGTATAGCCTAATCTTAAGGGAACCATCCGGATTTGAGCTCTCAAGATTCAGTCAATTGTACTGAACACAAACATGCAGCTGAATGCTAAGAAATTAGTATTTTCCCTGTATAAACATGCAATGGATAGAAAATCTCTTTGCGTGAGTCAATCAACATAATTTGGAAGATACCGGCCTCCACCTGGCCTTTGGTTGCAATGGTCAGTGAATTTTCTATAAACAACCATGCAAGCATGTGTTAATGGACTTCAGGTCTCTGTGCTAATCAATGCAGTTTTGAAGATGTCATTTCAAGAGTAATACAATACACCTAAATTGTCAACATATGTATAGTAAGGTCAGAGAAATTAACAAATTAATGAACAGAGAGAACCCATTACAGTAGCTGCTTTACAACTTTGTAGGGGGACACTTTTTGGGGGGGAGAAGCAGTTTCCAAGCTATCCACTTGAGGACAGCATAGTTTCATTTCTAGGATACCTGCGGCTGGGCGGTCATCTCCTCATGGTTGTGGCGTTGTTGGGCCTCATGTAAAACTCTCACAGGAACTGTGATCTTCTTACCCATGGAGAGGGCAGAGACATGTAACAGCTTATATTCATTATGAAGAGTCAATCCCCTCTTCAGTTTCAGGGTCCCGTCGCCATCTACTTTGAAGTGCGGGTTGTCAGAATGAAAGAGAAAGCTGGTTCGGCTGGTGCAGTCATCAAAAACCACTGAAAGGTTAAAAGAAATAAAAGTGGTCAGACAATATGCCAAACTATTTTGGGCTTTAAAAGTAACAATTGCAATCACTGGAGCAGACTTAACACAGCATCTCAAATGCATTGAAAGCACAACGATACATTAGTGTTTTCTTGTGAAAAGCAGAACGCCACACACAGACTAAAGCAGTGGTTCCCCACCAGGGGTACTAGGACTCCTGGGGGTGCTTGGCCTCTCCACAGGGGGTACTTACACTCATGACACCATAGGTTTTACTACTGAAATTAACATGAGGGGGAAATTCAGGGGTACTCCAAGCAGAGCAAAATTCTGTTGGTGGTACAATAACTGAAAAAGGTATGGAACCACTGGACTACAGCATCAACTGACTTATGCAACAATAACAAAGTAGCAAATGGCTTGGACAAAACTATGTTCATAATCTCAATTTCGATTATGTATGACTGGCAAACTAGTACGTTTGAAAATAAATTAAAATGTAAAATGAGTAATGTAGGACAATATACTTCTCACCAGCTGGAGATTAAGCTGCCATGGAATGCTACTACAGCCAATTAGACTCATTTCAGTCCACTATCCTGTGTGGACAGAAAACCCACAGGAGCCTGAAGCCGTGAAGGAACAGCATTAACTTGTCACCCCTAATTTAAGACTAGGACAGGTGGGCAACAAGCCCTGGTTTCACCTTACACAAAAGGCACAAGGCTATCTCTACAATGGTCTGAACCACTCAGGTGTATCTCATGTTGACAAAATACCTTGATTCATGACTTTTTTCTTGAAGCGCCTTAGCATTGCTTAGAAAGATGAAGTTAGAAAAACAAATTCAGAGCACAATCTCATAAAAGATCCTAATGGAGGATGTGGCATGAATTCAGTTTGATAAATTGAGTTTCAATACAATTAGCCTACTACACTACTGTACAAAAATAATTGTTACATACAAGGTAAACATTGTGATAATTGTTGTCGGCAATTCCGTGCCCTTATATAAACACTGACTATTTAGTCCTGGAAAAATACAGCACATCATATGTGATAGAGATTGTCACAATGTCCCTGTTAAAAAGTTATAAGACTGCCTTATGATGAGTCACAAAGCTGCATTAACATTTGTTCTAATTATTTTCTTCACCCCTAATTGGTCTTTTGCTAGTTAGAGCAACTGTGAAAAATCTGGTGATATAATTTGTGAAAAACACATTTTATTAACACAAAGCCTACTAAACCCTACATAATCTTGACTTCACAAGATGTAAACAAAAGGACCAAATTCACTATATCATAAAAGGACAGGGTGTAGGTTGTGGCAGTCTATAGATGTCTTCCACTAATTGATCTCAAAGGGAAAATGAAAAGTATAGCAATAACAGACAAGCTCCTTATCTTTGGATTAGTTAATATCTGACATTGTGAAATTTGATCAGGCAAGTTTCCTCCAAAAGGATGAAGGTAGCATTCCTTAAACCTATACCTTTAGAAAACCCTTTCTATTTTAAATAACCAATCAGTAGAGATGCAATGTCAAAATAATCACACCAGATTTCACTGAGGACTCTAAGCCATCTTAGTGGTTGTTCCAGGAAGTCCAATCAGTTTTACAATACTGGTCAGATACCAGTACTTGTACCTACATGTACACGCCCCGTGAAAGTACCATGAAATCAGCATTGCACAAAATGAGCTCACTCAGCCTACTGAACAAAATTCAACCACAACCTAATTAAAGTCAATTCATTGGTCACAACCTGAAATCATAACCTCTAAGAATGTTCATAACTAATGTTCTAATCCAAGAAAAGGTGTACAAAAGCCCCCCGAGAAAGACTATTTACAACAGAGAAGAAAACAGGAAAGACCAATTTGGTGACATTTTTGCCAAGTAATGGGCAGGGTCACTTTGCTAACCACACATTTACAAACAGTTACAAGGCTTATCAAAAGGGTGTTACTGAACGTCCAAGAGATGAGTCTATGCTTTACTGTTAAACAAAAAACATCAGTTCGAAAACAAAATCAACCTTAATTACACCGTTCTGGCAACCTTGGTAATATATATTTGAATACATCTGCTTGTAAGTTTACTTGCACCAAACTCATTGAGTCACTGTCAGTTCATCCAAGAAACAAGGTCCACATTAAGAGCAAACAATATATCCAAAGATCTTAGAATTTAACAGGCCACTTGCTGTGATTTCCAATGGGAGGCTTTCAAAGATGTACTGTCAATCTCAATCTCTATCAACACAATTACAAGGAAAGTTCAGGGTATTTGCAATTTAACTTCAGCAATAAAGCAATGAATTGAAAAGCTGGGTAAAATGATTAGGAATAATGAAGTCTATTGCACACGATCACATCTAGTAAGATATTAAACAAATTCACAAAATGATCTTCAATTAAAAAAAAATCTGGTGCTAATAGGTGTTATGACACCCATTTGAAATGTCGAAAATGTAGTGATAACGAGTCAGTCATTTCTTACCTTTTCCTAGTCTCCGGAGTCGAAGCCAGGTAGACATGTTGACTCTTGAAATGACCATGGGGTCTTTCAAAAGGAAAACCAAAAGCAGTAAGTAGTAATAAGCATACATTCCACAGTCATGAAAAATAAATGTAACTTAAATAAGTTATAAAAATCACATTGATCGATTTTCATTTCGACTGAACTGTGTACAGTACTACTGCAGCTATTTAAGTGTCCACAAAAACTAAACCTAATAATATTACAGTAGTCTATATTGTTAAGTGAATATGAATCACTACCAATTAAAAAAAAAGATGTTCACAAAACCACAATATACACAGCTGCCAGATTAAGCAAAGTTTAAAACAACGAAAAGCAGACAAAAATCCGGACATTACATGTATTTTTTATTCCACCAACCCATCGTTAATAATATGTGTGAGACGAAAACATTCACGGCTAAATGCCGTAGACCACTGTACATGGTGTATTATTTTAAAAAAAAGTCGAGACAAAAATGTTACCTGGAGAAAGAATATTAAAGCGCCCAACTCCACGAACCAAAAGGCCCCCATTTGTTGTGAATCCTCGCTGGATATTCTTTTCACACAGGCTTTTAAAAAGTAATCCTTTAACGCGTGGAGTGAAAAGCTTTGTAGTTTAAATGTGCGCTTTCGATACTGTCGGTTAAATTAGTGAAACGAGCTCCAGCAGGTAGTTTCTAGGGAGACGTTGCAAGCAGGTGACCTCGCCCATCCGCTCGCTCCAAGTTTAGGCATGAAGAACTGCTCCTACGAAACCTTTGCATCGCTCCTTCAAACAGCACCTATGAAATACAGGTACATTGGCATACTCCACAAACCCAGAACAGGGTCTAGAGTGCCACATCATTAAGGGAGAATGTGCAATTTCTCATCCAGAGGATAACTGAAAAAAAAGTGTAATTCATTTCATGATCAAAATTATTTATAATAAAACAGTCAGCTAAATTGACAATAAATCAACTTCACTGCAATTTCTCTAAATATGTTTTTATTTGAATGACATACCAGTTTATATCAATGTAAAAAAACTAAATTCTGTAGATATTTTTCACCTTACGTTTTCCTCAGCATGTTGAAAAGTCTGCATGTTAATGTGAGAGACTATGTACTAACCTACCTCAATAACTTCCTTCAAAGAAACCATTCATCCTTCTAGTTTGATCACATGTCATACTTCATGATCCTAACGCCTGTCCAGTTGGAATGAAACAGTTTCAATTAACAAAAGAATAAGAATAATCCTATTTCAGAAAACCATTGTAATTTAATATTTTTGTCAATCTTACTCTTCTCATTGTTTATATGGCTGCCTTATGCAAATGAGCCACACATAATCATAAGTAGCATATACATCTCCAGTCAGAATAACACATCACAACTAAACTAATGTGTAGATGGGCTTTACTCAAGTTTCCTGTGGACCTAATTGGTTACAAAGACATCAATAATGCAGCACAGTGAGTCCTCAATGCATCCTCTTTATCAGCCCTCAATCATTCTTACTTCTGCCATGGTAGCAGAGAAACATTA
This sequence comes from Esox niger, assembly GCA_016801105.1. NCBI lineage: Eukaryota > Metazoa > Chordata > Actinopteri > Esociformes > Esocidae > Esox > Esox niger. The sequence goes on along the minus strand of JACXGJ010008662.1, from coordinate 21,121 downwards.
CATTCCCGGCCTCTACCAAACCGTTCCTCTGTGGTAACATTGTATCATAACCAGGGGTGCACATAACTTATTCAGTGAGATACTCAGGTGAGCACCAGGAGATGGTGTTTAGTACTCACCCCATATGTAGCGTGGTCTTAATAAGTGCAGTCTTCCTCACTGTCCTCCTAAGTGTCGCCCCCACTGTCCTCTGCTTCAGCTTCCTGCACGGTAGATGATGAAGATGCTGAAGATGCACCTCCCTGTCCTTGGTTGAGCCTCCGATTAGCTGTCTCCATCCACAGGTCAACAGCTTGCTTTGGGTCAAATGTCTCTGTGGTCTGCTTTGACAGGTGAATGTGCATCAGGGCTGAGAGACGAGCATGTGACAGACGAGATCTGTACTTGGTATTTATTATGTTGAGATGTGAGAATCCCCTCTCACAAGCTGCACTGCTTAAAGGCAGTGTAAGAGACAGCTTAACCACCTTGTTGATGTTGGAGTAAGCATCTGGGTTACTTGTATTTACTATTTGGACCAAGTCACACACAGAAGAGGCTGCCTGTCGTTTTCCTGCCTGCTTTAAGCGCATCCATTCTGTCACAGTGGTGTCTTTGTCAAGGTGCAAGGTGGCCTTGTATTTCTTGAGAATGCTGCAAACTGTTGTGTTTCCAAAACTGTGGAAGTCTTGCATTTCCTGAGGCCATGTTGAAGGATCAAATACTAAGAAATTATCACATGACTTGAGGGAGTCATATCTTATTTAAAACTCTTCAATTAACCCCCTGAGTAAGTTTGTCTTGTCTCTGTCAGCATCAGCATTAGAAACAGTGTGTGCTCTGTGGCCTTCACCATCAAGCAGAAGTGTGAACTGTCCAATGGTGACCATGAGTTCATCCATACATTCTCCAATGGTCAGCTTTTCCTTCTGAAACCTAATGGATGTGGTCTTCAAAATGTTGCCAATGTCAGCATGTTTGACAAAAAGCACTGAAAACGCTCTGTGCAGATATGCTGCAAGTCACTATTATCACTCGTAGCCAGTTGCATTTTAATGGCTGGCAATAGTCTTGATATTTTTAACAGTGTTTCATGCCTCCATGCAGATCATCTGACATGAAACGTACCCAGTTTTACAAAAGAGATCCCATTTTCTTCACACACTTTCTTCGGTGCAGCAGTTTTTTTTGCTCCACCTTTTTGTAAATAAAACTGCAGCAGCTTGACCACAGAGCGATTAAATGTCTCACAGTAAGGAATGTAGCGATCAGCTGATTTTGAGCAATTATCCAGTGTGTGTGTGCGGTGCACAGAATGTGCACAAGGAAGTCTCCAACCACAGCAAGTTGCCGGAGTTTTGGCACAACGCCGTTGTACACACCGACGTTGACAGCAGCCCCGTCTGTGCACACAGCGACCAACTATGTTGTCCAGTCATCCAAGCCTGTGTCCTGGAAAAGTCTCACAAGTCCGTTTGTTATGGCCTGTGCAGTTCGGTCAGCACCCAGTTCAATCAGTCCAAGAAATTCCGAGGTAAACTCTCCGTTGCTGGATACAGACACAATGTAAACAATTTTCTGCTCAGTTTTTGTGATGTCCTCAGATCCATCAAAAAGCAGCCCCCAAAATTCAGTTGACTGCAACTTGGCTCGTAACTCCCCGCTGATTGTGTGAGCGATGATCTGCATGATCCGTGTGCCCCCTTCACGTGAATGATATGCACTTCCGACATTTACTCCTAAAAAAATTAAACCGAGCTTGCCGCTGTTCTTCATTCAGCTTGTCTCGCCATCTGGTAAGTGGGCGACTGGACATTTCTTCTTGTCTAGCTTGTTTATTAGCAATGGCTTGCGCCACATTCGTGTGCTCCTTTGCTCTTTTCATGTTTGTCAAATAAAGGATGGTTGAAATTCTTTGAGCCTTTATAAAACGCACCTGTTATGTCTGCTAGATGTGGATGTGAGCTGCAAATCTTGCACCACATTTCAGTGCGCTCATCGTTAGCTTCAAGCCACTGCACATCTTGGAGCCACTTTTTCGAAAAAAGTATTTTCTTCGGCTCTGGCTCCGGTTTGCGTTTGCGTTTCTTTGTAGTTGGCGAAACCCCAAAGATGTTGCTTAATGTCTGTAGCTTTTTGGACATCTTGACAAGCAACATGTGTCAGGTCAAGATCGGTCAAGTACGCAAAGGCGCGTAGTAACACAAATGGCATTACTCATTCCTGATTTTTTTTCTCGCATGCGTACCTGCGTACCAGTTATGTGCACACCTGATCATAACATAGTAGCTATACTGCAATTCAATCCAATTCAAATATGGTGAGACTGGTCAGTTGGATAAAGGAAAAGTGCTTTGAGGGAAAATGTTACTGACCATAAAATACTAGAGAATATTGTTGATCATGAGTTGTAAAGGTAATTATTTAATCAAACCACAGCATAGTTCTTTGCACTTGTCAATTAGGGGGAAAAAGATATTATGTCTGCTCTGTTTGTGGTACTTCTATCTAAAAGGTTCAATTATGTACTGAAAATGGCCAATCATCATTTCATGCATTCTTTATGTCAAAATAAATGGGGTGGGAGAAAAATAGCCTTACTACTCATATTCAAAGACAGTAGTTATGATACAAGGCCTCCATGACATCAAATTCATAGTTAATAATTTTACAAAACAACAGTTTTAACCAGATTTTGAGTTGTTTGTTTGAATTTACTTTATTTGCAGCATTGGATTAGTATTTAATAAGCTTGAGGCATTTATATTTATATGGCCTATGGGATTGACATTTCATCGATAGACACTCAAAGGAGTAAGACAGAGACAAAATTCTCTTGGCACAATTAGCAGTTTATTTGCAGATAGAGAGACACGTCAAATGCTTACAGAATAATCATTCGAGGAGCCTCTAAACTAAATTACATGTACAGCTCGTATTTATTATAGTTAAAAGGGGTGTGGCAAGATGCCACCCATCAATCTTAAGTCACACAGGTGGGAGGGTTATCCCCCCATCTTATCCTTCCTGCCACAAATGTTCACTGTTGTGTTTACCTAAACGGACAACTGCCCCTACCGTCCCCCAACACTCACATTCCTAAGGAACCAAGGACAGATACTCTTAATGGTTTAGCCAGTTGAGCAGAAGGTCAGAGAACCTAATGATTCTCTGAAATAATACAGACGCATGTCACAACCAAAGACCCGAGTTACATACCATGTAATAGACAAGCAAACATGTCTCCAAAATACATTAGTTAAGAAATTGCCACAACACCTACCTAATATTGTTGAAATATTAGTCCATCAACTGATGCAGCAGCTGCTGATTGACCATATACTAAGTTCTAGGTTTCTGGTCATCATCCTTACAATATAGCCAGCTATGCATTCATATCTAGCATAATTTCCCAAGTTGTTTCAAAAGTAGACTCACAACCAACACGTAACAGATATTGCATTAATGGATTTGAAAGTTAGACTAAGCCAAATCAACCAATCTAGTTAGCTTTGTCTATGTCCCTCAGTCTATTTGTCTATTTATCATCATCATCGCAGTATAAATAATTACGATTGTGTATATGTGTGTACTGTAGGTATATAGATTTAAACATATAGGCACGAGTTGTATTGCCTTTACAACCCATGGCCAAGTCTCAAGTTAAGTAGCTACAACTACACACGTTCGGTTAACCGCAGCCTTTTACTGTATAGCTAGCTGCCTAGCACACATGAAACTGCAATCCAATTGTCCAACAATTGGGTGCCATTTTTACCGCTTACATACATACAAACCACTCTAGGTTGAGGCTGTCAGACATAAAAGCTGTCAGACATGAAGGTTCTTCTTACTAATTAATAGTCAACGTTGTTGTTAGCCAGCTATTAGTGAATCTACATGTAATGGGCCGCAGCTATAAATGGCTACCTTTATTAGGACAAAGTTAGGACAACAATGGATAATATATTTTTTGTTTGAAATTCACTTACCACTTGCTAGTTTTCTGGTATACATGTGTTTTACTAGTTAAACGCTATATGAGTAATACCAAGAACCAGCTAGATGGATCGAAGCTTGTGGTGGTGGGGGGGTGTTAGATAACGCTATGTTGTCATGGGAGTGATTCAGGGACGTCGCTAGGCCTATTTCAAAGCCCCCCTAAATAATTCAATACATCAATGTATTTTTTAAGTGATATCTTTTATTCGTCAACAGTTCCATTGCATCTAAATTTCCTACAAATTGTATAGACATTTTATAAAATCGTGTTCATTTGGCAGCATGTCCGGTTGAGTTTGATGCTTTGAACGTAACTCGCTCATCTGAAGCGAGTTGTCTTCTGCAAATAGTAACTAACGTCTCCCCATCATCGGCCACCCGGTAAGTAAAAGCCTCAAAAGGTCAAAATGTAAATGCACTGGAAAGCAACAGTACGGTTTGCTAATGAAAATTAGCTAGCCCACGACAATTGTTTATATAAATTGTAAATAAAATTTAAAAAAAGCTCTTAATAAAGTCATTGTCTAGACAAGTTGCAATTCGTGAAAGTCTGCTTGCGCTACAGACCAGGCGTCATGTAAAATCAAAATTATTTGTATTTTTTTTCTTTACCGGGAGGCAAGAAAGCTAGCTACAACTTTCTAGATAGACACTTCGGAGAAGGCGTAAGATCTGTCAATTGTTATACAAATTAAAAGTTATTATAATGTAATTCTACAAAATAGTAAGGTGGCCAATGATTGGGGACATTGATCGGTAATAGGGGACGTATTTTTTAGGTACGTTGCTAACCAACTACTAAAAATATAAATTTCCTATGAATGATGCTAACATTTGTATGTCACTAATAATCAACATAAACATTGATGACTTGATCAAATGAATACTCGGTAAAAGGTGTTTAAAAATTATATTTGATATACCTATAATAGGGGGTTAGAGATAAGTTATGTTAAATTCTTCGGTTCAACTTATGTTTGTGCTTGAGGTTAACGTATTTCAACGTATTCTATTCAGAGGAAGGGAGATAATGTTATTTAATGTTTTTTTATTATTATTTCAATGACTTAATAACGAGATCAATGGGCTAATGACTAAACTTTGTTTTGAAATTGTTCAGAATTAATAAAAAATTTCGTTTAGAGACAGAATATGTACTGTATGTATATGTTCATTTACTATAAACTATAGTTGACAAAAGTCATTTGGGAAAATACAGCCGTTTTTTACCCTTTTGTTGGTGTTGGATGGGTGAGGACACAGTGGATTTACATTTCTTTACTTGTCCTATTAGATCAGTGTCTAACACAAACTATGAGACAGGCATGCTTTTAGCTAACCTTGACCAAAAATAACCTTATTTTGATAGATTTCACGCCGGTTGTTACTCAAAAAATATATGATGAAAATATGTTATTGGGAGTATGCCCAGACCCCCAAAACGAGGCATAGGGCCCCACATCCATTAATTTCTAGTGATATCCCTGGTGTGAATTTGTGTCAAGCTGTTGCCCTTTACCAGCACTGTACATACAAGTCCAATTGAGTATGTAGCTACAAGCTGTACACTCTGGTTTTGTAAATTTCAAATACTTATTTTAACTGTTTATAGATTTGTTATTATAACTATAGTATTACAAAAAACGTGTTTAAAGTTTGTAATCTTTCTTGAATAGGAAATGATCTTCACACAAATTGGTTTAAAGTGGAAATGACACAGAGTGAAATATAATCTGGTTCTCTCCACTTCAACCATTTGAAAATGATCAGAGCCTCCATTTGCTATTAATCTGGTGCTCACAGCACTACAGTCACTTTACATGAAAGTGGACAATTCTGAGTGGGGCAATTTTATTATCTTATCTTATTTTCTCTTCCAGTCCTCTTTGTGTTATACAGATTGCAATCTAAGTGAACAGCAGCTAGTATTATATGATTAGTCACATAATAGGCGTGAACAGTGGAGGCCAATTAGAAATTGCATGGTATGTCCACATCTAACAACTGACTTAATCACATGCTTCACTTCATGACCCAGCAGATAGAAACAGTAGCTTGTTGTTTAATGGGATATACTTGTAGGTTTTAAATCTAATTTCTATCTCAAAACAAATAGTACTGTATGAACTTTTTGTTCATATTAAAACTACAGACTAAGACTATTGTGCACTTTAAAACCATTGTGTGGGACTTGTCTCATCATTCTTGTCCTTGTTGATGTTACCATGTCATGGCATACCCTGAAGGACAGTATTTACTTCATTTTCCCCTAATCTCTGCAGGAATGTTAAACAGATTCTCCAGCACTACACCACCCAGCTGGACTTGACTTTGCACTAATTAGGAGGAAGAACCTCTTCAGTCAAAAAATAGGCTATGGCCATCTTTTTAATAATTATTTGGTTGTGTGCCTATCTGTGTTTGTAGATTAACTCCAAAGTAAACTGTTCCAAAACGTGACTATAAGGAGGAAGCTTTTGGAAAGTCTTCCCAGACTCAACCTGGTGCAGGCTTATGACTGTTGCTATACTCCGTACTATATGTGTGTGAGAGGGTTCAATATATCATCATCAGCAGTACACTGGACTTTAATGTTCCCCTTGATTTGATTGGCGGTCCATGTTGTGAAAACTGTTGCTCAATTTATAGATTATAGAAAAGTTTGTGGTCAAATATACGGCCTAGAAAATGTTGGTACTAGGCTAAGGAATTGCTTGAAATGAATAAAAAGACCTGCACACCGAATTTGTTCTGCCATCAGGTCTGATAAAGGCCAGTGTTGGAGCCAACCACTTTCGATAAAGGTGTTAATATGAAACATTCTCAGTATTCAGGCATTTGTTTATTATTAGCAACAACATTGCAGCTAGTAGAATTCTGAGTATGTGTCAATTTACTTAGAGATTATGCAATAAATTAAGATCATACAATAAATTACCATTGTGATAATTTTTTGTTTTACTATTTCAGTATTTCTTGGTATTTCTTATTAATTATTAACAAGGTTTAATAATAAAAAATGCTAATGCAGCATACAACCATTTTTTATATTTTCTTCTGGTGATACAGTTCAGAGTATGAGATGCTTTTTTGACAAAGATAAGAGCTGACACACATTACTTATCTCAGAACCGCCTCCAGAGTGGCTTCATCCTATGATAACAGTCCAAGAAAATCACTTTCCTTTTGAGCTTGCAAAACTGTATAAATGAGTAGATCAAAATATAAACATTTAACCATAAAATATTCTTATAATTACACAGGCACATTCATATACCTGGTGGGATAAATTATGGGAAATATTTTTTGTTCATTGCTATATGTCTAACGAGAAAGATAAATCACTTTAAGAAATTATTTTATTAAATGGTTGAAGGAGTACTAAACTCTTTAAGTGTCTATGACTGCTGTTGCACAACACCCAACAAAATCAAGTAAGTAGGCCCTAATATATGATTTTCACATCACAATGAAAAGCCTCCTATTTGTACTGGACATTTCTGGCATATTTGATTTTAGCTCATGAAACATTGGACTAACTTTTTACAAGTTCTATATATGTTTGTGTTTAGCATGATGGTAATAACAAGAACACATTTTATTTGGGTATTCAGGGATCTTACATTATATTTATTTTAGGAGAATATAATCAGGTTCAGGATCATTAGGATCATACAATTAAGTGAATCAATCAAGTGCAATTATTAGCTGATTTCTCACAGTGTTCTGTCAAGGCTGTTGGTGCGGGGTGGTGTAGCTGCAGTCTGTCATTTATTAACAACTGTCAATTTTTTATGAATCCTGTCGGTTTCCATCTCATGGTTCCTATTAATGCAGTATAATTTATGCCGAAGCCTATCGAAAATATTAGATTCTGATTAAAGCATTTGTTAATTACAGAAACCTATTGTCAACGATTATCCATCAGATAGCATATTTTGGTATCTACCTGCCAATTTCACCTATGTAAGACAGACGGCAAACAAACAAGTGTGTTGATCAAGCCTTATATGTCACGTGTTGTTGTCTTTTGTGCTTTTTGAAAGAGAGCTGGTGTCTGTTGGGCGACAGACGTTAACAGGGTTTTGCTCAGGGCGGTGGAGGAGGGGTAGTTATGTGTTCATAGAGACTGGTTCTCTATGACATGCCTGTTCCTGTTTTTGTTTCCACATGCAGTAGCAGCGGACATACTCATCTACCTCTGTGCTAAATTACATCAAAGATAAAAGCTCCTTTTTCACCTTTTTCAAGACACACAGCAAGATTAAGGCAGCAGGATTAAAGGGAAATTCTCTACACAGATATGAAACGTATTCAGCATAGGCCTGTGTTCAGTACTCGGGTAATGGTATACACATCGAGTAAGCCCACCCATTTGACCTAAAGTGGTCAGTGGACATCAGTCTAAATGCCAATATCCCTCTTGGTGATTTACTTCCTGTGTCCACCACCGTCCCTTAAAAGCCCTTCAATGCAGAGTGAGGCTTTTAGACTCTATAAAATGTTTATGCATGCATAACCTCCACTGTGTTATTAGGTTATAGAATCATATTCTGAAATAGCCAGCCATCCTTTTCTTTTTGGGATTTACCCCATTATGCTCAGATTTGTCAGAAACAACAGCCAGGTCCTGGGTTACAGTGTGAATAAACAAGACCTGTTTTGTGTTGTGGCTGGGTTTTTGTTTTCCTGGAATGTGTGGTGATAGGACCTCACGTTTCCTGGAAAGCAACATTAAGCTGCCGGGCCTAAGGCATGGGTATCTTTTACGGCTCCTGTGTTCTCCATGCTCTATGGATCGAGCATGGATCCCTGCAACTGTGCTCCCAGAGGGGACCTACGCCGTCACGATGGCAAGGCTCCAGCCTCAATGGAGTCTTTGCAAACTGTGTGTGACCTGAGGTACTCTCAGCCGGTTCTCAAAGCTGTTGTGATATCCTGGTAGGGTGTCATGAAGAAACTGCATTGAAAGTCTCTCTTCACCTTCAGAGAAGGAAGGGGGTGACTTCACATTCCTTAGCTAAATAAAGATTCTGTGGCAGGTCGTTCTTGTGTTTCATCAAATAAGTACAAATAACAACAAGCATGTTCCTGTAGGTCATTCATTGTACACATATGTCTTTGAAAAAGTGCAGTTACAGATGTTATTAAATGCTGTCTATACTGTTAAATATATTATTGCTTAATATGCATAAATCCTACTACTGAATTAAAAAAGTAAGTAAGTTATGGAAGGAAAACAGTAACTTGTTTTAATCTAGTATCCTACTTTTTTGCTTGCATTTTGAACATATTCACCAGAAATTATCTTTACAAATATGCATCCAATTTACAATCTTATAAACCCTGTCATAAACAAAAGAGAACGCTGCCACCTGCTGGATAGACCTGGAACGACAATCAGACAAGCTACCTTGGCCTGCGTACTTGATGTCTTTCCGTGAAGTTTCCGGAAGTTGGTCGTTCTATTTTGTCTGCCAGTCGTAATTGTTAGAATTAGCGTCATGCAGTCAACATTAGAGATTCCGCAGCAACAATAAGACTTCCAGTTTTAGGATTTTGCCTTCAAAATAGAAGTCCGCCCAAAAAACTCAATTTTTATGAAATGAAAATAATCACTTTCCTTAGTGTATATTGTAAAAATGTATTTTAAGCAATGTTCAAGAGAGTCTATACTGTGATAATATGCAAAGAAATCAAGGGGCACTGTGTATTTGCAATTGTTGCTGGCTTTTTTTCTCCGCCGATACCATTGGCCACAATGTAACTTAATACATATGAAATGCATATTGTCGAATAGAAAAAAAACTATTCTATATGCTGCAGTGAATGTATTGTAGGAAATGTTCAGGAAGGTCTAGACTGTGATAATATGCAAAGAAATCAAGGGGCACTGTGTATTTGCAAATGTTGCTGGCTTTTTACTCCGCCCATCTCAGTGGCCACAATGGAATTCTGTGGATATTAAATATATATTGCTCAATAAAAAAAAAACTATTCTATATGCCGCAGTGAATGTATTGTAGGAAATGTTCAGGAGAGTCTACTGAGTAAATATCTGCAAAGAAATCAAGGGGCACTGTGTATTTGCAATTGTTGCTGGCTTTTTACTCCTCCCATACCATTGGCCACATAGAGGACTCAACTGCTTAGCAATACAATCCAAAGCAAATAATCCACTATTGGTGGAAAGGTACTTCCCCAAGGCAAGTCCTGGCTGTACTCCACAATTCTGACCTATATGGGAGGGTGGCATGAAGAATTACTACTTAAAAAAGGCAACATCAAGTATCGTAGGAGCTTTGCCATAAAGCACATTGTAGATTCCGAAGTCTTGTTGCAAAAGGTGCTGTGGTCAGATTAGACAGAAATAGAAATTTTTGGCCTTATTGCAAAATGATATCTCCGGCAAAAACCCAATACATCTTTCCTCCCTAAAGCATGGCGATCGCAACATCCTGTTGTGGGAGTGTTTCTCTTCAGCAGGACTAGAACACTTGTCAGGATGAAGGGATAAGGGACAGCGCAAAATACCGACTGATTCTTGAGAAGAACATGCAGGCCTCTGCCAGGAAGTTGAAAATGGGAATTTGGTTCACATTTCAACATGGCAATGACCCAAAGCATTCGTACAGTATCTGTTAGATAATTATGTGAATATCCTTAAGTGGTCTAGTCAGAGCTCCAACCTAAGTCCCATGAAGAATCTGTGGGAGGACATGAAGAGTGCAGTACATGAGTGGTTGTGACAACTACGCCATCTGCTGCCCATCCTTCCCCTGCAGGAGGCGGGCCTCAGTGCCCCGATGTCACCGGCCTTCTGACACCACCGCCCATCATCAACCCATCACACCTGTTGTCTCGTTTAGCGCACCTGATCACCATCCAGTCATTTTCCCCAAGTCTTATGGAGCACAGAGGAGCCGAATACAAGGCCGGTGTTGCGGAGGTGATAAAGCAACACTCCTCCACCCTGGCCAACCTAGGCGTCGCAATGGAAGGGATCCTGCAAGCTGTATGACGCCTAGAGTTGAGACGGACGACTCCCGCAGCACCGGCCGAGTTACCGCCCCCCCAGCCTACACTTACCTGAGTAGGGGCGATGCATATTCCGCTTCCCCGGGATTATGACGGGACAGCGGACCGCTGCCGGGGTTTCCTATTGCAAGTAAACATCGCACTCCAGGCGATTCATCCTGCGCCTACAGACTGCCAGAAGATCTCCTCACTCGTCTCCTGCCTGTCCGGGAAAGCCCTGGAATGGGCCACCGCAGTGTGGAATACCGAGGGACCCATCCGGGGCAGCTACGAGAAGTTCGTCCGCCATCTATGGAAGGGGACTCTTCCATCTACTGCAGGGGACGAGATCGGCGCAGGAGTTCCCTCTGGAGTTCCGAACCCTGTTTCCGTGGGTTTGACCACGGTGGAAAGTCCGGACAGTGCTCCCGCCGTGCCAATTCCTCCCGAATACAGGGACTTGGCCGCAGTCTTTTCCAAGGTTAAGGCTACTGTATTACCGCCTCATAGGCCAGGGGATTGCGCAATAAACCTCGTAGAAGTGGCCGCACCCCCTAAGGGTCGCGTGTATCCACTGTCCCGCACCGAGACTGCAGCGATGTCTGCATATATTAAGGAAGCGTTAGGACAGGGATACATTAGGCCCTTCCGGTCACCGGTCTCTTCAAGTTTTTTCTTCGTGAAAAAGATTGACAGTGGTTTGCGCCCGTGCATCGATTACATGGCGCTGAACAAAATCACCATCCCGTTCAGTTACCCTCTTCCATTAAACTCTGCAGAAGTCGAGAGGATGCACGGGGCCCGCTTTTTCACGAAATTGAACCTCAGGAGTGCCTACAACCTAGTGCGTATCCAGAAAGGGGACGAATGGAAAACAGCCTTCAGTACAACCTCTGGCCATTATGAATATTTAGTCATGCCATATGGTTTGATGAATGCCCCATCAGTCTTTCAATCTTCCATTAACAACGTTTTCAGGGACTTGTTGTGCGAGGGTGTGGTGGTGTATATTGATGACATCTTGATATACACGGCTACTTGCGCTGAGCATGTCTTGTTGGTGCGTAAAGTGCTTGCTAGATTGTTGGAGCATGATCTGTACGTGAAGGCCGAGAAGTGTCTGTTCTCCCAGTCGTCCGTGTCCTTCCTGGGTTATCGTTTCTCTCACACAGGTGTGACTATGGAGGAGCATCACATTGACGCCGTGCGTAATTGGCTAACCCCAACCACGGTTAAGGGAGTGCAACGATTCTTAGGCTTCGCCAACTATTATAGGAGGTTTATCAGGGGCTTTAGTCAGGTCGTGGCTCCGATCACCTCCCTCCTGAGGGGTGGGGCGACTCGGTTGCGATGGAGAGCGGCGGCGGAGCGGGCGTTTGTGGAACTGAAACACCGTTTCACCACCGCTCCGGTCCTGGCCCATCCCGACCCGTCGCTCCAGTACGTTGTGGAGGTGGACGCGTCCAACAGTGGTATCGGGGCGGTCCTCTCCCAACGAATGGGGAGTCGGAACACGCTCCGCCCCTGCGCCTTCTTCTCACAGTAGCTCAGTACAGCAGAGCGTAATTATGACATGGGTGATCGTGAGCCGTTGGCCGTGGTGAGAGCCCTGTCGGCGTGGCGGCACTGGTTAGAGGGGGCCAAACACCCTTTCCTCATCTGGACTGACCACCGCAACCTGGAGTACATGCGGGCTGCGAAGAGGCTGACACCTCGCCAGGCCAGGTGGGCTATGTTCTTTTCCCGGTTTGTGTTCACTCTCACAGGCCGGGGAGCAACAACGTCAGGGCCGACGCGCTGTCTCGTCAGCACGACACGGAGGAGCGGCCAGTGGATGACGCTCCCATGCTGCCGGCAACATGTATCCTGGCTCCGGTAGTGTGGGAATTGGACGCGGACATCGTTCGTGCACAGCGTGACGAACCCTCTCCGCCTAGATGCCCTGAGGGTCTCACGTATGTGCCAACGTCTGTCCGTGACCGGCTCATCTACTGGGCCCATACCTCTCCCTGGTCATCCTGGTATCGGGCAGACCATGCGGGCCCTGGCCGGTAAATACTGGTGGCCCATTCTTGGCTAAGGACGTGATGTTGTACGTCTCTTCCTGCTCGGTGTGCGCCCAGAGTAAGGCACCCGACACCTGCCTATGGGTAAGTTGCACCCCTTACCCATTGCACGACGACCATGGACCCATTTGTCTGTTGATTTTCTAACAGATCTCCCCCCTCACAAGGCCATACCACCATCTTGGTCGTTGTGGACCGCTTCTCAAAGTCCTGCCGTCTCTTGCCTCTGCCTGGTCTTCCCGCGGCCCTACAGAAAGCAGAGGCTGTATTCACCCATCTCTTCCGGCACTATAGGGTGCCCGATGACATAGTGTCTGACCGGGGCCCCCAGTTCACCTCCAGAGTTTGGAAGGCGTTTATGCAGCGTTTGGGGGTCTCGGTCAGCCTGAACTCGGGCTACCACACCCAATCCAACGGGCAGGTGGAGCGTGTCAATCAGGACGTGGGCAGGCTCCTTCAGTCCTACTGCCAGGACCGGCCTGGGAAGTGGGCGGAGTTCCTGCCGTGGGCGGAATAGGCACTGAGCTCCCGTCACCACTCCTCCACGGGGATATCCCCATTTCAGTGTGTCAAAGGCTACCAGCCGGTCCTGGCACCCTGGACCCCGGGCCAGAACGGTACCCCTGCGGTGGACGAGTGGTTTAGGCGGGCAGCGGGCCCATGGGAGGCTGTGCAGGCTCGCCTCAGGCTCGCTGTCCGCCGCCAGAAGACCTATGCTGATCGCCACCGCAGGGAAGCCCCGGTGTATCGTCCGGGCGACCGTGTCTGGCTCTCAACAAAGGATCTGCCCCTCTGCCTGCCCTGCCGGAAGCTGGGCCCGTGGTTTGTGGGGCCCTTTAAAGTCCTGAGGAGAGTCAACGAGGTAACTTATCGGTTGCGTCTCCCTCCTGAATACCATATTAACCCTCCATAGGCCGGTGGTGGCTGGTCCCCTCCAGGGGTGTGAAGTTCGGGAGTTCCCTCCCCCTCCTATCGACATCGAGGGGGCTCCGGCGTACTCTGTCCGCTCTATCATTGACTCTAGGCGCGGGGCTGGGGGCCTCCAGTACCTCGTGGAGTGGGAGGGGTACGGCCCCGGAGGAGCGGAGCTGGGTCCCGGTGTGGGACGTTTTGGCTCCCGCCCTTATCAGTGACTTCCATCGCCGTCGTCCGGATCGTCCTGCTCTGCGCCCTCCGGGGGGGTACTGTGACAACTACGCCATCTGCTGCCCATCCTCCCTCTGCAGGAGGTGGGCCTCAGCGCTCGATGTCACCGGCTTTCTGACACCACCCCCCATCATCAACCCATCAAACCTGTTGTCTCGTTTAGCGCACCTGATCACCATTCAGTCATTTTTCCCAGTATATATATGTTCCCTCTGCTCCCTGTCTTTGTGTGTTATTGTCTCTTTGCCGTGAGCAGACTTCAGCTGCAATATATAAAAAAATACGACAAGAAGAATGGGCAAATATTGCACAGTCTAGGTGTAAAAAGTTAGTAGACAGTGGCATGTAATTCAAACAAAAGGTGGTTCCACCAAATATTAACTGTGGGAGGTGTTCACTTATCCAAATAGGTTTTTTTCACGCGTTAATGAATTTTCTTCACTTACATTTTGTAGTTTACTGTGTGTAAATAAATCCAGAAAAAGTCAGATTTTATGTGTTTTGAAAAGGATGTGGTGACATTCAATACACATTGTATATTACAGAGAAATGGTTGATTCATCCTCCTTCACTCTTGAGTTGGCCCTTATTCGATGATTTCTGTGAGGTTTTGGATCTTCAACTTGAGTTTAACCTGAGATAGTTGTCATTTGTTTTCTATCATGACATCGAAAGCATGTCATAATAGACATGTTCATTACTATTAAGAAATGTATCAACATAAATCCTCTGCACAAACATATAAAAACAACCTCAATTGGACAAATCTATACCCCTTTACCGCATACACAACCAACTCTCAACTGGACAATTCTTGCACCTTACATACTTTTTGTATATTCTTTTGTAATTTATTAATGCTCAATCTACTGTCTTTATGCTCAGTCCACTGTTCTTGTTTGTTTTTATTTGATATATTTAAAATTGCTGCACCAATAGACAAGAAAAAAATCTTAGTTTGTTGTGAATCTTACTTGGGGATACATCTCTGTCTGATTCTAATGAAAGCACCTTGTTCACCTTCATTGAGGGGGACTTGTTAACCTTTAGTCTCAAAGCTTTCCACCTATCCTGGGATCTGAGACAGGGGCTGTATCCAGCAGACTAGCTGGGCAGAGATGGAGGAGAAATCCCCAGCAGCTGAGAAACAGTTGGGGGGGTGAGGGATCAGTCCCAGGGATTGTTCCAAAGGGAAAAACCAAGGCACATCTCTATGGAATTGGAGAAAGCTCCCAAACTTGCAGGGAGCGTAGGAAACTCTCTAGGTTCCACCCATTACTGCCAGGGACCTGAGAGGGACTAAATGTTCGCCTGGGCCAATTCACACAGTATCAGGAATAGCCCCACGGACACTATTTTTGACCTCTCTGCTGCTGTGTATGTTGTAGGTTCATGCTTCTCTTGCCCTGGCTACAGGGTATATATAGGGTGAGAGTGGTATTTTGTGGAGTCACAGGGACTATAGTTAGGAGCTGCTGCTGCTGCACTGTCAGCTGACGCACACGTCATGGAGAACAAACAGAGGTCAAGATCACGTCTGGAGCCTGAGTCTTGTCTCTGTCTATAGCCCTCATCCTCTGGACGTGCCCTGAGAAGCCAGTCAATGCTTCCATCAAACCAAACATAGTGGAAGTAAATGTTGACCATGGTGGACTGGGTCCATGGTGTCCAGCTGCTAAAGAATTCAGACAACGTAAATTTTGTGCGTCAAAAAGGTGTGTCTACCATGTGTCTGCCATGTCAGTCCCCACTCAAATCCCCCAGAAGCTCCCTGGGGAGCAGTGACGGCGGTGCCAGAGCCCTGCCCTGTGGGACCTGAACTCCTGAAAGCACCGGCTTCGGTACATAAGCGCTGCAGTTGCCTCCAGCTAATTTTGGGCCTTTATGACCCAAGATACCATTCCTGTCCTAATCTAAACCCTCAGGCGTCTATTTGGTCTCACAACCATTTACCTCTTCTGTAAATACACACTACATTCCTTTAACAAACCGTCTATATATATTGGCAAGAACTACACTGCATGACCTGGTCAATGACCTGAAGAGAGCTGGGACCACAGTCTCAAAGAAAACCATTAGCAACATACAGCGCCGTTGTGAATTAAAATCCTGCAGCGCACACAAGGTCCCTCTGCTCAAGTCAGTGCATGTCCAGGCCCGTCTGATGTTTGCCAATGACCATCTGGATGATCCAGAGGAGGAATGGGAGAAGTTAATGGTCTGATGAGACAAAAATAGAGCTTTTTGATCTATACTCCACTTGCCGTATTTGGATGAAGAAGGATGAGTACAACCCCAAGAACACCCTCCCAACCGTGAAGCATGGAGGTGGAAACATCATTCTTTGGGGATGCTTTTCTGCAAATGGGACAGTACGACTGCACCGTATTGAGGGAAGGGTGGATGGGGCCATGTATCACAAGATCATGGCCAACAACCTCCTTCACTCAGTAAGTGCATTGAAGATGGGTCGTGGCTGGGTCTTCCAGCATGACAACGACCCGAAACACACAGCCAGGGTAACTAAGGAGTGGCTCTGTAAGAAGCATCTCAAGGTCCTGGAGTGACCTAGCCAGTCTCCAGACCTGAACCCAATAGGAAATCTTTGGAGGGAGCTGAAAGTCCGTATTGCCCAGCGACAGCCCCGAAACCTGAAGGATCTGGAGAAGGTCTGTATTGAGGAGTGGGACAGAATCCCTGCTGCAGTGTGTGCAAACCTGGTCAAGAACTACAGGAAACGTATGATCTCTGTATTTGCAAACAAAGGTTTCTGTACCAAATACTAAGTTCTGCTTTTCTGATGTATCAAATACTTATGTCATGCAATAAAATGCTAATGAATTATAAGAGGAATCATACAATGTGATTTTCTGGATTTTTGTTTTAGATTCCGTCTCTCATAGTTGAAGTGTACCTATGATGAAAATTACAAACCACTACATGCTTTGTAAGTAGGAAAACCTGCAAAATCAGCAGTGTATCAAATACATGTTCTCCCCACTGTACATACATACATACATACATACATACATACATACATACAGTTTGGAGATAATTGGACAGACACACATTTTGTAATTCTGTCTGTTTACCGAAATATATTCAAGTTACTGTAAAATAATAAATATGAGCTTAAAGTGTAGTGTCTCAGCTTACATTTGGAGGAAAGGTTTAGGAAATCCACTTACTTATATTTAGCCCTCTCTTCTTCAAGGGATCTAAAATTACTGGACAACGGACACAAAAGCTGTTTCATGGACAGGTGTGGGCTACTTCTTCATTATATCTTCATCAGTTAAGCAGGTAAAAGCTCTGGAATTGTTTCCTGGTGTGGCATTCAAATTTGGAAGCTGTTGTTGTGAACCCACAACATACGGTCAAAAGAGCTTTCAATCCAAGTGAAACAGGCCATCTTTAGGCCGCAAAAAACATCAGAGAGATAGCAGGAACATTAGGAGTGGCGAAATGAAAAGTTAGGTACATTCTGAGAAAAAAAGAATGCACTGATGAGCTCTGCAACAGAAAAAGGCCTGGATGTCAATGTAAAACAACTGTGATGGATGATTGTAGGATCCTATCCATGGTAAGGAAAAAACAATTCACAACATTCAGCCAAGTGAAGAACACTCTGCAGTATGTAGGCCTATCATTATCCAAATCTACCATAAAGAGAAGACTTCACAACAGCATATACAGAGAGTTTACCACAAGGTGCAAACCATTCATAAGCCTCAGGCCAGATTAGACTTAAAACATAAAAAAATAAACTGCCCAGTTCTGGATCTGCTAATACATATGGTGAAGGCTTGGAACGACTGATGATCTGATACACTGGCGTAGCGTGGTGACGCCGGGCCTGGGTGCAAGCTGTCCTTACACGCATGCATCCCCCGGGACGAAAAATGACGATGCGGTATATGCGCATGTGAAGCAGATAATGGCATAGATTTATCGCATAGCCGACATCTCACTAATCACGGGCTGCATTATAGCCTTTAGTTCAATGTTTTCTTTTATCTGAGTTGTATGTGATGGATCAGAACACAATAGTCTATGTTGGAGAAGTGAAATAAGAAAAATATATACATAAAATTAATTTTTAGAAATAAAAAACTTGGCATGTGCATATGGATTCACCCCCTTTGTTATTAAGCCCATAAAAAGCTCTGGTGCAACCAGTTACCTTCAGAAGTCACATAATTAGTGAAATGATGTCCACCTGTGTGCAATCTAAGTGTAACATGACCTGTCAGTACATATACACACCTTTTTTGACCGGCCACAGAGGCTGTAACACCTAAGCAAGAGGCACCACTAACCAAACACTGCTATCCAGACCAAGGAACTCTCCAAACAAGTATGGGACAATGTTGCTGAGAAGTACAAGTCAGGTTAGGTTATAAAAAAAGATTATAATCTTTGATGATCCCCAGGAGCACCATCAAATCTATCATAACCAAATGGAAACCACATGGCAAAACACCAAACCTCCCAAGAGACGTACAACCAAATCTCACGGACTGGGCAAGGAGGGCATTAATCAAAGAGGCAGCACAGAGACCGAAGGTAACCCTGAAAAAGCTGCAGAGTTCTACAGCAGAGACTGGAGTATCTGTACATAGGACAACGATAAGACGTACGCTCAATAGAGTTGGGCTTTATGGCAGAGTAGCCAGAAGAAAGCCATTACTTTCAGCAAAAAAACTAAATGGCATGTTTTGAGTTAGCGAAAAGGTAAATGTATGGAGGAAGGTGCTCTGGTCTGATGAGACAAAAATTAAACTTTTTGGCCATCAAAGAAAACGCTATGTCTGGCACAAACCCAACACATCACATCACCCAAAGAACACCATCCCGACAGTGAAACATGGTGGTGGCAGCATCATGCTGTGGGGATGTATTTCAGCAGCTGGAACTGGGAAACTGGTCAGAGTTGAGGAAAAGATGGATAAATACAGGGATATTATTGAGCAAAACCTGTACCACTCTGTGCGTGATTTTAGGCTAGGACGGAGGTTTGCCTTCCAGCAGGACAATGACCCCAAACACACTGCTAAAGCAACACTTGAGTGGTTTAAGGGGAAACATGCAGATGTGTTGGAATGGCCTAGTCAAAGCCCAGACCTCAATCCAATAGATAATCTGTGGTCAGACTTAAAGATTGCTGTTCAAAAGCACAAAGCATCCAATTTGAAGGAGCTGGAGGAGTTTTGCAAGGAGGAATGGGCAAAAATCCCAGTGGTAAGATGTGGCAAGCTCATAGAGACTTATCCAAAGCAACTTGGAGCTGTGATTGCTGCAAAAGGTAGCTCTACAAAGTATTGACTTTAGGGGGGGAATAGTTATGCACATCGACTTTTTCTGTTATTTTGTCCTATTTGATGTTTGCTTCACAATAAATAAATTAAAAACATCTTCAAAGTTGTGTGAATGTTCTGTAAATTTAATGATGCAAATCCTCAAACAATCCATGTTAATTCCAGGTTGTGAGGCAACAAAACACAATAAATGCCAAGGGGGGTGTATACTTTTGCAAGACACTGTATAATAAAATTACAAAAAAATATGTATTAGTTCAGATGTCAGGCACGGGCCCCAACACACCACAGGCCCTGATGCAGCCACACCCCCTGTAGCCTAATAGCTACACCAGTGATCCAAAGCATACCACATAATCTGTAAAACATGGTGGAGGCGGTGTGATGGCATGGGCAAGCATGGCTTCCAATGGCACTGGGTCACTAGTGTTTATTGATGAAATGACAGAAGACAGAAGCAGCCGGATGAATACTGAAATGTATAGCAATATATTGTCTGCTCAGATTCAGCCAAATTCAGCAAAGTTGATTGGACGGCGCTTCACATAACAGATGGCCAATGATCCAAAACATATTACGAAACAACTCAGTTTTTTAAGACAAAGAAATGGAATACTCTTTAATGTCCAAGTCAATCACCTGATCTCCACCCGATCGAGCATGGCTTCCACTTGTTAAAGACGAAACTTAAGGCAGAATGACCCACTAATAAACAACAACTGAAGACAGCTGCA
Organism: Esox niger; assembly: GCA_016801105.1. Lineage (NCBI taxonomy): Eukaryota > Metazoa > Chordata > Actinopteri > Esociformes > Esocidae > Esox > Esox niger. Next base: position 859 of record JACXGJ010008662.1, on the reverse strand, counting down.
GGAAAGGCCTGGTTAAGTATCACAAAGGAGGAAACCCAGCTTTTGGTGATGTCTGTACATTTCAGACTTCAAGCAGTCATTGCCTGCAAAAAAGTATTGACAAAGTATTAAAAATGAACACTTTATTTATGATTGTGTTAATTTGTCCAATAATATCTGAGCTCCTGAAAAAAGGGGACTGTGTGTGGAAATGGTTGCAATTACTAAATGTTTCATGCAATATTTTTGTTTAACCCTTCAATTAAAGCTGAAAGTCTGACATTATTGAAATTATGAAAATTGGGTCAGGTTCCAAATATTTCCAGACCTAACTGTAGATCATAATATCATGGTGTATCTTCAGCATGATCAGGGTCATGGACCAAGAAAATTATCCGAAACACACGATATCCATGCAAATGTAGGACCAACAGTTATTGTTTAATTACTTACAAATATTGCTGAATTAAAGCAGCTTTGCATGAATGAGGGGGCCAAAATGTCTTCACAGTAATGTGGAAAAGAGATTGGCACCGAAAGGAAGCATTTGGTTGCTGTCGTTGCAGCTAGGTTATTTTTTTAAATATTAAGCATCATTAAGATTCTCTTTAAAATGAAAAGCACCGATAAATGTAGTATGATTATTTTTACTGTTACTGCTTCATTTTGGAAACACCACATTAGTTTGCTGCTGGCCAGCAAGCACCAAGACAGAAACAAGTCCTCATTCCCACTTCTACTCTACCAATCATCCAATAGACAGACAAGTGGCTCCAACCTGCGCAAGTTTGGAGCGACTTGTGACGTGCCTGACATGTTTGGGATTGTGCCGTAGAAAACAGCATGTCTCCTGACTGGCACTGAGTGGCTGTGTTCAGGA
>JACXGJ010008661.1:0-26472 GCA_016801105.1 Esox niger | reverse complement strand
CCCATTAATGTGTCAGAATGTAGGGTAGAAACACCCATTAATGTGTCAGAATGTAGGGTACAAACACCCATTAATGGGTCAGAATGTAGGGTAGAAACACCCATTAATGTGTCAGAATGTAGGGTACAAACACCCATTAATGTGTCAGAATGTAGGGTAGAAACACCCATTAATGTGTCAGAATGTAGGGTACAAACACACATTAATCAATCAAAGCTGGCTTTTCATATTCACAGGCTTTGACTTTGAGTTCCCCTAAACAAGTCCCTGTCTTTTTATGAACTGTCTAACTCTTAATAAGCTCTTGAGATGTCTGTCTGCATGTAGGCTGTGATGCCTGGATGAGTGAGAGGTGTGTTCCACGGTTAAGGCCCAGCGTCCTAAACTCCCATCACAGTCTACCTGTGACATGGAATGAGACACTGGGACAGACAGAGACACTAATGGGATGTGTGGAGGGATGAAGACAGTACATCTTCTATAAAGACCTTTTACACAGAGCCACTGCTCCTGTCTGTCCTCACATCCTCTGTCTGTCGCTCCTTATTCCGGTCTACTTGTCTTTCCCTGTTTGTCTGTCGTCTCTCCATACGTCTGTCCTTCCTCTGTCCTTCTGTCTCCCAGCAGGAACCTGAGGAACTCGTGCCACTAAAGGTCTTCAGTTCCACAATATAATACTTCAGACAGCTGGTCTCATCAGTGTTTCTATGGCATTAATTGGCTACAGAAAACAGGGAGTTAGAATGGCCAGCTGGAGTCCCGGCCACCTTTTCTCTGTACAGTAAAGATAAGAGGTCCACTTGACAGCTGAAGTGGTTGCTAATGTTATGGGAAACCCTGATAGAAAACAACAACACCGAGGGTATATGAGGTCAAGAGGCTGGGTCAGTCCTGTTCAGCTGTTGTCTGTGAGGAGCAGAGAGAGAGATGGAACAGGTGGTGTGGATGGGGAATTCCTGAAAAGATGTAAAACTCCTGATGCAAAAACACACACACACACACAAAGAAAGTAGCACCTCCCCCTCTTCCTCGTTGGAGTATCAACCTCCTCACTTCGCCATCACCCAGACGCCTTCCCAGCATCCGTATCTTAAGGAGAACAGCTTTCCCAGAAGGCTGTGCACCACACAAACATGGCGATGACTGTGCTTCCAGAAAGACATGGAATGTCTCACCCGTCCACTCCCGTCCACTCAGCCCCTGTCCATCCTGCCCTGACACAAGCTTGCCAACAGACAGCGAGCCAACGGACAGCGAGCCAGTGGGATGGAACGCATCTGACCGACCGACCCAGTCCCCCTCTCTCTCTCTCAGGCAGGATCTCTCAATAGCCCCCACCCCCATCGCAGTCAGGTGACCAGATGCTGTATATCTCCCTGTGTCACCACAGCCGGCAGGGCCGCCATGAAAGAGCGCCACACACACATCTATGTTTAATACAGGACACGGACAGACAGAGACTCCTCACGCAGCTCCCCGAGTCCAAGTGGAGAGAGGGGAGGGAAAAAAATCAATGGCATATAAATCCCTCCCTTACAAAAAAGCGCTTCTCAAGGCAGCAGCCCTGAGATAACAAAGGGCTGTCCCTGTAAGTGTAATAACCACGGATCACCGTCCGTCCCCAAAAACACAGCCCTCGCCGGCCCCATCCATCACGGTCCTAGCACTATCTTTTTGTTTCTGTGTTAACGCTACCGCTGTCTCCCCGCTACAGCCTGGCAGATAGACACATGAGTACGCATACAAACAGACGTCCACACACAACGACACAGCCCGGAAAAACACCACCTATTCAGGCTCTCGCATCAACAAAGATGCTTTCTGTGCAACACGGGGGGGTCCATAAAATCAACCAGGGAGGGATTGATAAGACTGAGTTGGCCAGCAACGGCATCCACAGCCAGTCTTATGCAGGCATTCATTTCTTCTCCCTCTCCGTGATACAGGCAACATGGATCAACACAGCTGCCTCCTCCTCCTCTCCTCCTCCTCTCCTCCTCCCTAGCAGGGCAGAATGCGGGGAGGAAGAGAAAAAATTGCTACAATGCTACCCCCCCCACCACCATCTATATCCCCCATTGCATACACAGACAAGGGATTACCTGAAATATGTCTTGACATTCTCTTGCTCGGTTTGTAGCCTTTGGATCCTGTAGTTTGGTAGGTTCATCCTCAAATGTACCGTCCTATTGACAGTTTACGGGCAGGATTGCCATTCTCTTGTCAGACCGGTTCCTGACCCCAAACTCAGGCTTGTTCGGCAGGCTGGATGCTTCACTGGCTGCTCGCTGTTCCCTAGCCCATGATGTCATCCGCCCAGCTCAGTCCATTGGCTGGGAGGCTGCATGATAATGAAGGCAGGAGCACTGGGGGAGGAGGCACAGAGAGAGAGAGAGGCAGACACAGTTGGTCTTTTGTTTGCCAGACCAAACCTGCTCAGCAAGACACGGAAGGGCAGATTCCATTTCCATATAATCGTGTTTTGGTTGCACACTGTCAGAGCTTAACAGCAAAGATATACATCACTTTTTCTTATGATGCTAGTTTCATCTGTTGATTACACTTACCATTTGAAAAATGTATTGAGGATTAGCGAAACGTGCTACTTCCCAGAAGTATGTTCATTTTATGTAGACCTACAGTTACAATACAACCCTAGCCAAACTAACGTGTTCTGTGTAATTTCTTATGGCATAAAACTGACCTGCATCAATTAACGCTCAGTTGTTAAGAGTTCCACAGTGTCTGGTTGAATTTAAAGTGATATGATACGCTGCAGTTCCCCTTCAGATCCTGGACTGTATCCATCTTCAGGGGGATTATAAATCAGTGTAGTTGTCCCCCAGACAGACAGATAATGTATACTGTATACTCTCCCTCCATCTCCCACTCTTTCCCTCCCTATCTGCAACCTTACCAGACTCTGGTGGATCCTATTTACCTCTAAAGCTTTCTGAAGTGGCGGGGACGACAAACCACATACTTTCTTCATTTGCCCTAATTTGCCTATGATGTCATCTTTTTCCCCTTGCTCACCTGCGATTGGCTGGCTGGCCCAGCATCTGCTCAGATCTCAAGGCTAGTGCTTCTTGCCTGAGGTGGAGACCTATCTGAGGCACTCTGAATCACGGCTGGTTGTCGTGACAACCTGTGTAATGTCGATTCCTCGCTGAGAATAACATGGCTGTTCTTTGACAGTGCTCACTTCGATGGACGGCAGAGCATTTTTGAGGAGCACCTCTCATCCTTCTGAGGGCCTATGGATGCCTCCACAAGTCGAACAAAATAGAACCCATGTTGATAGGAGCCTTTTCATTAATACTGATCGCTATGGGTGTGAAAGAGAAGCAGAAAATGTGTGGAAATAATTTGTATATAAGTTATGGTTTGTCTCATATTGACGAGCACACTGAGAAATTAATCTACAAAGCATCATCAGCATGATAATGGCATGACTGGACTATGGCTGACATCACAGATAAGTTGCAGCAGGCTAAATCCATATCTATATCCAGGACTTCTAAATATAGCCATTTAGAAGGAAATATATTTCCCAAGTCAGCTTCTTTCTAAAGCCTTGGTGATTGATTTCTGTAGGCAATTAAAGCAACATTAATGCAACTTGCAGAGCGCTTTCTATGGAGAATATGGCCATTCACCTTGCAAACACTGAGATACACAAACATAAGCCAAACACACCAGTAACATCATTTGCATCTGTTATATCCTGGTATGTTGCTAGCTAATAATAAACTAACAGTATAGGTTCTATTTTACCAAGTGCTGCTTAGATAGAGAGCAGAGCTGATTTATCCCAGCTGCTGACAGAGAAAACCAGAGCCTCTTTCATATATATTGAACAATACCATCAGACACTTATTTTAGAGCAGTGATGCAGAGAGATGAAGGGGATTTAGCTGTCTCCCTACAGTCATAACTGAGAAAAGAAGAAGAAAACCCTTTCAAACAGAAGTGAAACTGCACTGGAATATACATAGAACAACAACAGGAAATACAATCTGTCAAAATTATTACTAAAATAGTCATGCTCTTAACACCCATGCTTTGTCAAAATCGCACAACTAATGGACATTTTAGCAACTTAACAAAAAAAATTCTTCCAGACAAATATCACTGAGAAAAACATCAAGAAAGACATCAAGTAACAATGTCTCAGTTAGTTGTGCCTTAAACCAAAGTAATTATACTCTCATTGATCCAATTAGTAAGCTCCCATCTTTATCCCTCTTTCTCCCCATAGTCACACACACAGACAGATACACAGACAGACAGATACACAAATAGACAGACATACAGACACACAGAAAGCTACACAGACAGACAGATACACAGACAGACAAACAGACAGATACACAAACAGACAGATACACAGACAGACAGATACACAAACAGACAGATACACAGACAGACAGATACACAAATAAACAGACAGACAAACAGACAGATACACAGACAGACAGATAAACAAATAGACAGACAGAAACGCCGCTCCATGGTGCATAAAAAAATAAATAATAAAAAATCCCCAAACTATGTTTAACTCACTATCCGGCATGATGCGGCAGGGTATCGTTGGAAGATGGCTGCTGACCAAACCCTACTCAGCTTGATATCAGAAGAAGAAACCACAGGTGGTCTTCATCAACATTCCACATGAAAGCAAACAAACGGTTTCTCTTGAGAAAATCAAAGAAGAATAGGGACAAAATGTATATATTGAGATTTGTGAAGTACATTTTCTGTCTCAGTGTCCTATATAATGCATTTATAGAGCCTTATTTAAAATACTTACAGTATATACATGAGATATTATTGCTTTTTATTTCAATTGAATTGGTACAACTAAAACCATGGTTCTCTTTGTCTTAATAAGGTATTTCTTGTAGTTTGATGAGAAACATGAAGGTAATGAATCATAAATTAAGTCAAGATCATGTATATAAGATAAGAACTTTTCTTCACTTAACAGAATGAGAAATGATAGGGAATGACAAGACAGTGACAGCCAGTTACAACACACCATCTAATATGGGCTTGGGCAAGACAATGTAGCCATGTAAGCAGCATATTAAATCACACAGCAAAAAACTGCAAATAGATGTATCTAATATTCTTCTGAAGCTAATGAAAAATGCAGTATTTTTCATATCACATTGATCCAAGTGGTCGCTACTGACACCCATATTCCCCTCTTGTCTTTGACAATAGTGACTCAATGTATAACTATAGAGGCCTGACATTCGGCATCACCGATGCCCCTCTTAAAGTACTGTGTTATAAAGCAGGACAAAACCCGAACTGGAGCCAGCGGTTCTCCACTGTTCTACACACACCACCCTCCCTATAAGCCAGCTGATTTCCCATTTTGACTAGAAACAATTTCAATTAGGCCCTGATCAAAATGACCAGCAATTATTTTGCCACGAAAATAACACAGGGTACAAGATCCTTTCTATTGAAATATTGTCTTGTGATTATTTTTCTATATATACAGAAGACCAGTTCTAGCAGAGACAGTGTCTGGGTGAGTGATGACTGCTTTGGTCAGGACAGGTCAGCCAACTGCAAGGCAATATCAGGGGCCTGATTTATCTATATCACAATGCTGCTGATCAGGTCAAAGTTGTTAACTATAAATGTCTTCTGTGAGTAGTGAGCCCATCTCCCTCTGCATGGATGTATGGTGTCTTCAGGAAGTATTAAAACCCCTTCACTTTCTCCACATATTGTTTTGTTGTAGACTCAAATTATAATAGATTACAATTGATTTGCCATTAGTCTACATATAATAACATATAATGACAAAGTGAAATAGAAATGGGGAAATTTGGACAATTCTCATACATTTCTATTCGGAACCTTAGCCATGAGACTCCAAATTGAGCTCAGATGCAACCTGCGTCCTTTGATCATCTATAGACATCTCTAGATGATGAACTTTACTGGGGTCCCCTTGTGGCAAATGTACTGATTGGACATGATTTAAAAAGGCTCTCTGTGTCTCGACTGCAGAAGGTCCTACATGTCACGACGCATGTCAGAGCAAAGCCATGAAACTCCCTTTAGACTTCTGAGCTTGTGTCAAGGCATAGATCTGGGGAAGATTATAAAGACATACATAAAGCATTATTTGTTCAGGTTCAGAATACTGCATCGGGCAAGAACACGGTAACACTCATCCATAGGCAAATACAATTTCTAAGGTGAAGCATGATGGTGGGTGCGTCATGCTGTGGGGATGCTTCCCAGTGGCAGGGATTGGGAGACTGGTCAAGATTTGAATGTGGGGTAAAGATTCATATTTCAGCATGACACGGACCCAAAACATACAGCCAAGAAGACGCTGTAGGGAATTTGGAAGTTTGTAAGCACCTTGAGTGGCCCAGTCAAACTCTAGAAATGAACTGGTATTAAAATCTGTGAGGAGACCAGAAGATTGCAGTTCACCAACTCTCCCCACTCCCCAATCAGACAGAGCTTTACAGAATCGAGAAGGAATAAATTGAAACTGCTCAAATCCATGTGTGCCATGCTGGCAAAGGCAATTTATTTGGTTATGGTAAAAAAAGGCAAAAAGAACACTTGTTTTCGCTTCATATGTCATTATGGGATATTTTGAGTAGATTGAAGGCAAACATTTTTATAAATGATAAATTAAGTCTGTAGCACAACAACACATGTAGAAAATAAAAAGGTCTCAATACTCTCTAAAGGCACGGTATACTGTAGTTAAGAGCTCAAGTCTTGGCAGGCTCTACCAGACATACAGTTCACAGGGCCAAATCTACAGTAAATATCCCCACAGTCCAAACCACACCGGTCACATTTAGTACTGTGCACCACAGCCGAAACATCACCTTCTCCTCAAACCCAGTGCCAGAACACTGCCAACAGCCTGTATCACAGCAACCAGAGGGATGACATCATGAGGACACTGAGAGGGTGGTTACTTGCCAGGTCACGTTTCGGGGGAAAAGCCCACAGCTGTAACAAAAGCAGTCGGCAGCAGCATTTGCCGCAAGATTCATCCCCAGCAGCAGGCTTACCTGGACACCTGGAGGAGGTGACAGACAGGACACCTCGTAGTGTACAGGACTTCACACTTCACACATAACTGACTTGAACCTTCCCTTGAAACACATTGACCGGACTGCCTGACTCTGTCTCTCTCAACTATTGACACCCCCCCCTCCCACCCCAAGCATACACCTAATAATGCAATGAATCAGTGCAGGTTGTCATGGTAACCCCTCCGCTGCATCTCAGCAGGCAGCTCTATTGGCAACAGTAAGGTGCTATTGGAGCTGACTGTAATCTAGATTAGTGGATGCTAGGGAAGCCATATCCCAGCAAACTGGAATCATTCCTACAACATGTTTTTAAATAAAATTTGTCTGATACTGTCCCAAAATCACAAAATTTAAGGTGTGATTAAATGTTGTTTTCTATTTTCATTTTGATTTATCCTAATCAAATATCTTTGTTTTGTTGAAAAGTCCTTTTAGCAATCCCAGGAATGTTGTTCACATTATCTTTAGCAATTTTCACTAGATGTTTTTAGGAACACATTGCCACTGCAAAAATGTTACAGTAACATTCATGACCTAACAAATTGCCTGGGAGCTTTAACAGAAGCAACTTTGGTGTGCTGGACTACACCCCCTGTCAAACATCTTTACTCTGTTGAAAATGTACTAAGTGGTATGGACATATTGCAGTGATGATTACACAGATAGCATGGTGCTAGATAATTGCCCACCAATAATGATAATTTTCAGTAAATGACCTAGTAAGGTTTGATATATGCTGCTAGTGGATGGTGGGGAACTGTGGTGCTACAGAACTGTACTCCCACTGCCTCTGCCCCAGGCACTAACCTCCCACTGATCCACTAGCGCCTATATTTAGCTGTCCGGGGAAGAGCCTACTCTGCTCTGTGATGCTGTGTGTGAAAATATCAGCACTCGCTGCAGGGTTCTCAAGGCTTTTCCCAGTTACTCTGGAGGCCAGCAAAGTCTGCCTATGTTATTCAAAACCAGATCATTCTGGAGCGTTAACTTTGCAACGGCCAAAATACTACAACAGTATTCTGAAAAGCGATACAAAAAGGATTGTGATATTCAGCATCACTCCACATAGGCTACAATACCCACCTTGAATAATAACATTTCGCTATTTTCTTCCACGTGATCATCACAGAGTCACATGGAGATGAATGTCGTTGTAACAGTTGTTTATATTACAGAAACAGAGCAGGGCAAAGAACTCCAAGGCCTTGTTATATCTTCGACAGGCAAGGATGTTAAATGCAGGCTACTATTTACTGGACAGGGTGATCTATTGACTACTCCCTCTGCCCAGTGGAGTCAGCAGACTGTATCACCATCAGACAGCCAGTTAACACTGACAAATTCACCTCCAGAGATGATCAGCAGGTCTCATATTCAAACAGAATACATTGAACGTGTGCTAAACGGGTCAAGGTTTGGTCTCCCAGATCCATGGTAGCATTGTAGAATTAAGTGGACATGTCATTCTAACATTTAAAAAACGCGCTCAGAACATATCATTGCCTTACAGATGCTTGCAGGTCAAAAAGGTTAAGCGTGTGCGTGTCTTCCGACCGATGTGATTAAAAACAGGCCAGCCCCAAGCCAATAGGAGGAGCGGGGTGGCGCCTTTGAAAGACCTCCATGTTTTAAACATGAGAAACAGACACTGTCCTCATGGGCCGGGCCAATTCCACAATGCTTCAACTCCTCTGTGGGGTGCAGGAAGGCTTCTGTCTGAGGCCCTCCCCATTCACAGGGCAGGCCACTCCTAAAGACTAAACCTGCCTCGTTTGCATGACTGCAGGGGATGATGTGAGAGATGGGGGAGAAGTGGTGAGGCCAGGTATTTGCATGGCACGGTGACATCAGGAGGTATTTGAATGGGAGGGGATCTAGTTACCTCTGATGATAAAGACAGGCTGTATCTTTTCTCTTTAAGCATTGTGTTTCCGCCACGGCTGGTTTGATAGATGGGTCGGTTAGATATTGCTGGTCATTCTCTAGCTCTCAGTGGAATGCTTCACTGAGTTTAATGCAGGAGAAAAGCAGTCTCTCTATCTTGCCCCACAGGATTCGTACCAGAGGCTGAGGTGGCATGTATAGTAAGCCCGTAAACCAGCAGACGTTTCAAATTGAACATCTCAGTGTGATAAAGCGAAATATATTCATGAAAGAGCGAATGTGTTTAATGTGTAGGAAGTAATGATGGCCTGGCAATTAGACAATCAACTGACTCACCGGAACAATCTAAAATGAAATGATGGGATTAAACAGAGTTTAGGGAGAATATGTAGTTTAAAAATCAATGTTTCAGCATGTTTACCCATGATGAGTAAATGTGTGGTTGGGTGGAGATCACAGGGCATTCAGTTCTATCTCACAACCATTCATGGATCAATCCTAGAGGCACTCAGAAGGTAAAGGTGCTCTATTTATCCACATAAATGGCTAACCAAAGCACAGATCTGGATGAACAAGGGAGTAGGCGGGGTAAGAGAAATGTCTGCAATTTAAGTATGAAATACAAGAATCACAAATTAAATGGAATAATAAAAAAGTGATGTGACGTCATACCTACAGTCCTGCATATACAGTGAGGTCCGGAAATATTCAGACACTGACACAATTGTCATAATTTTGGCTCTGTACGCCACCTTAATGGATTTGAAATGGATTTGAGATAAGAGTGCAAACTTTCAGCTGTAATTCAAGGGGTTGAACAAAAATATCGTATGAAACGCTTCAGAAATGAAACCCTTCTTTTACACAATCATAAAAATGTATTTCAGGGGCTTAAATATAATTGGACAAATTGACACAATCATAAATAAAATGTTCATTTTCAATACTATTTCAGACCTAACTGTACAACATCTATTAGCCAATCAGCACGATTCAAACCACCTGGTTTATAAAATACAACCTAATCTACATATGGTAAATACATGTACAAAATACAACCTATTATACATATGTTGATACTACCTAGTCTTAATTCAGGTACAATATGTTGATTCTACAACCTAGTCATCATTCAGTAACAATATGTTGATACTACAACATAGTCTTAATTCAGTAACAATATGTTGATACTACAACCTAGTCTTCATTTGGTAACATTATGTTGATACTACAGCCTAGTCTTCATTTGGTAACATTATGTTGATACTACAACCTAGTCTTCATTCGGTAACTATATGTTAATACTTTACTACACCAGCCAGCTGGTCTGAAAGTTGTGGTCATGGCAGCCATGGCTGAAGCCACTAGTCAGAGTGTATGTATACAGTGGATTACAGAAAAGAAACAGACGGCGTTGAGAGGACATTTTAATGGTTTGTCTTTAAATCTGTAACACTCAGTATTTCACCAGATACAGATTAAATGACCAAAGTGTGGTCTAGGCTGACCAATGTGCAGTACCAGATGATGCTGTCACGCTCACATGACACTGATGTCTGTGTTGCCGTGTGTGTTCAGCAGGGGACCCTCAATCTGTGGGTTGGGGTTTGGAGGAGATTACACAATCACATTCATTTAGGTCAGCAGGACTCGGCCTAAGACACTACATGACACATTTAAGCCATAAATGATCCATAAAGTCAATGCAATATTCCCATCCTAAACAACCATGCAGATGTGTTCAACTGAGAAGCAGGTACATAACAATATGATTTTTGGTAATATTTTAGGCCCATTTCAGTAATGCAATTACATCTATTACTTTCACTACTAACACCTGCAAAATAATCAGATCCTATTTTTGCTCTTAACATTTCTTTTCATGCTTCATATCTTACTCTTAACACATGAATACAGACTGATATAGAGCTTTACAAATGAATATAAACAGGAATATAGAGTTCTATACACATTAACATGCAATTATAAAAAAATGTAAGCACTAATATGTAGCTAGTGAAACTGTCCACCTCGGCGCTAATGTTATTGGGATGAGGGAATGATAGTTTTGACTTTACATTTTTAGATACGCTTTGAAATGAGTGTTACCGCTGGTTATTGATTTTGAGGGAGAGAAATTGTCCACACTATTTTTAGTTCTGATCAGGCCACTAGGCTTTGACGTATGGATACGTTAATGTCACTTAATGATCAGTGCGTGATTATCTACTTCTGACAGTCTATGTTCAACAATACAATGTTAGGACAAGACGGACTCTCATATCCCATAACACCTTGGGTGATTGTTTACAAGGGACCAGATTACGCATTTGGTGTGACCGGGAAGGAATGTAGAAGCGCAATGTTGTAATCAGAATGAAAAATAAACTTAATTGTATTGGATTACCTCAACACATAGCACAACATGCTTACTGTACTTCAATCAAGTAGGGCATTTGAATGTTATCTGCAGCCATTTAGAAATCCATATTCTGACAAACTTTTCAATGCTAATTCTGTGAAATCTGGCAAGGTGCTTTTCCCATTAATTTATGCAGTTGTGAGTAGCATGATGTTCTCACAAGTCAGCTTATCAACATGTATCTCCAAGTATAACTGAGGAGCTCTTTAACCATGGCAAGAAACAAAAGAAACCTGACCTTTTAACTTCATCTTCATCACTAGGAGAAAACACCACATGAATTCACTGGTCCTTTTGAGTCCCCTATAACCCTGTAAAGCCTGTTTTGCTTGGTCTGTGAGTATAGTGGTGCAGATGGCAGCTGTTCTTCACACTGCTGCCGCTGTGATGCCTGAATAATTCAACTAGTAAATTGTAAATTGTTTTTGAGAGAATTTTTCATTTAAGGCCTTTGGTGACATAATCAGACAGGGTTCCAGTGCATATTGTCTTATCAAAATCTAACCAGACCGCCTTGATTTTAAACGGTGTCATTAATAACTGACAGTCTATTCACCAGCCACAACAGACATCAAATACAGTGCCCTCCATAAATATTGGAACTGTAAAGTCAAAACAGCTTATATTGCTCTAAACTCAAGGCATAAAAACATGATTAAAAGATGAATATGAGGCAAAAGTACAGACTGTCACCTTTACCTTGTGGCTGTTTTGACACACGTTTTTTCAACAGAGAAGGGCACTGAAGCTCATTGGCGTGCTGGGTAGCTCTAGATCCTACAGGAAAGGGTTAGCTGAACAAGATTTAAATTGCTGTTCAGAGGGTGGCTATGTTATGAGACACACCTTTGAATGCAAAGAAGGGATGGGGGCGTGGTTAAGTGGACACTTGGGACCCTGGGGGAGGGGAGGGTCTGTATCTATGTGCATGTGCATGTGTGTCAGAGAACACCATGTCATATCAACACCATATGTGGGATTGTGACATATAGAACTACACACTAAAATCCCCCTGGACAAGGTTGAACTATGGACTGGAGAGGATGTGATTGGACATACCTCTGTTCTAGTGAACAATACCAGCTTTGTTGTCCTGCACAGCTTTATTTAGTTTTTGGGACTTCTGATACCTATAAATTAGACACGTTCCAAACTAATTCCAATAAGATGCATGACAACAGTCTGCTTTTAAAAATCCAGCTTCAGAATTACAGGCTCCATAGATATTGAACAGAAATGACAAAAATGTGTCTGGCAGTGTGACAGCAAACACAAACTAGACAGTCATTTAGACTATCCAAAAATGTAATCGCTGTCTAAAGACTTTTGAGTGCGTTGCTACACAAGGTCTCAGGAAGTGACACCACAGTGTGATCAGAGACACAGTAATGTAATTGTAGTCACAATCTGGTTTCCGATGTACTGATGTTTGCAAAAATGAACAAGCACATTTTGGTCTATCTTATAACTACTCTAAATGCACTACTCAGGACTCACTGAGATGAATAACACCAACTAGCGTATACTGGCCAATGTTAACCACTAGCCATACTGTTTGTTGTTGTTCAAACCAGTAGGCTTGAGGGAACAAGATTTGTTTCAGTTTTGATATATTTAAAAATATTTCTGTTACGCATAACGCTAGCCGGCTAGCTGGATCCTCTATATAATGTCACACTCAGTAGAAATAAATGTCAGTATAACTTCAGAATAATGACAGATTATATGAAATGAGGTTTAACTTGGGATTTTCTATGTATATAATACCGCACATCAATATTACATGAGACTATGAAATGCTTTTCAACTTGATTTTTGATAGTTTCTCACTTTTAAATAAGTGAATGAGCCAAGATACACTGTAAATCATTAACCTTTCGCAGTAATCATAATATCTTCAAATTTCACAGTGTTCTATATTACATTTGCGGACATAGAATTTTTATGCACTGTGCTTTTAAGCACTGTGACTTGGAGGTCTTGGTTCTTAACACTCATGTGGGTTAAATGATCAGAAATTTTTCTCAGATAGGGCAATTTGAAAATGAACTGTGAACCGTTTCAGTTTCACACCATTTTAAGGTATCAAAAAGCATATTAAAATGCATGCACTCAGTACTGGATAAGACCATGCTCAAATGTAAATGTTAATTGTAACAACATACTGGTGTAAAAATACTTGCTTAATTTAAGCCTACAGCTACCACACACGTTAGCCTACTAACGTAAACCAGTGGCTATTCAGAATTGCAGCTAACCTACAAGCCAGCAAGGGTGTATAACTGACATAATGTCCGTTAGTTGTCTGGATGTGCATCAACACAACTTGATGTTCCTAATGCTTGCATAGCTAACTAGTTAAGTTAATTTAATAGTCAACACCAAACAGTATGATAGAATCATAAAATGACAGCAAATAACTGCTATTACCAAACTAATGTAAGCGAGTAGCTACTCAGTACAACTAAGCTATCTTATAAAGGCTGTCAATCTCAGCATGGTAAATATATGCAACCAACTAATATCCAACAAAAAATACAAATAATCTAATTATAAGTTTGACATTTACATATCTATTTCATTTTTACTGTGGATTCTTTTCTACTCTGTTAATGCAATATATTTTGGAGATACATATGTTGCCAAATATATAGGCCTCTGCAATTGCATTAAGTCAACGAACAGTAGCAAATCTCTGGAGCTGCTCCAGAAGCAGAATGAGAGAAAATATATTCTTCTCCAGATGTGCATCCTCAGATCAACAAACCTGATTTGTTGAGTTAAACACCGAACCTAAGAACTACGCTAGAGGATGTTAGCTCCTCTCTGTTTTTCTCAAGTCTTCATTTATTTGTTGCAGCTATCCGTCTGTACCCCTCCCCCACCCGGCTCACTTGCTTGCCCTCAATCAAGACTTGTGTCAATATTAATCAGCGCGTGGTGCGCCTGCTAGCATAGAGGAGCATACATTCACAGGGCGAACCTATCAGCACACAGGGTCTGAAACAAAGACCCTATCCATGACAGCGCTGGGCTGATCAAGCCACTCCCTCTGACAGCTGGCCTATTGTGTGCTTTTCCACTGAAGCTGCCTTGTTTCCCTTGGCTAAGCCAGTTCAATAACTACTCTCAATGCAGCCAGCAGCATCTTTTTTAACAGGAGCTTTGCAAATGAAGAGGGCAACGCTTTCAGACCCAACGGCAATGCACAAGCTGCTGGCCAAGGAGCTCTGCATGGGTACAATAACAACATTCCCGTAAAGTTCAGGTCAGCTCAGGTCGGTCTGGAGGCCAGCTGAAACCAGTAAACCAGTTACCTGTGAAAGTAAACTAGATTGGTCCTAAATTATCACAATTATCAAATGATTTTACTCTCAAGCATAACCCAACTGGACGGCGTGCATAAAATGTAAATGTAATCTTATGTTGTGCAAATGTTGTGTTAATGGATTCAATATTTTTTTTCCAACCAGCCAAAACATGAGGACAAAAAACACCAGATTATCTTGAGGAAGTTCAAAGTGAGACAGTGACAGAGTGTGACCAACGTCCTCAATCAGAGGCTGATCCACAGTGGTGATTAGAGTTGCCAGCTGGGATCTCTCTCTGCTTCTCCCACCTGCTGGAGCACTGCCCTCCGAGAGACGGGACGAAAGGCGACACAAACAAGACGTGGGAGAGAGATGCCAATTATACACACCAATGAAAGAAGAGGAAGAGAGGAGCTGGGGAATGAAAAGTGTTGGTAATCATTGAAAGAAACTGTTTTGACAATTTTTTGCACAGCTTTGAAATGGGCTCCAAGCCGTGTCTCCTTAGAAAGCATGAACATAATATGAATTTACAGTATCTTGTTTTTGTCTATCATATATTATAGTAATAAAATCTTTCATAACTGCTGGTCCATCTCAAAAATAGTACTACTAAGATTGATAAAAAATGAAACATGACTTATTGATTCTTTGTAACATGCTGTCCTCTAAAGCTCGGTGGTACTCAGACTTCGACGTTTCCTAACACTTTAGTGCTTCCTAATTCTTCAGTGTTACCTAATTCATCATCGTTTCCTAATTCTTCTGCAGTACCTAATACTTCAATGTTACCTAATACTTCTGCAGTACCTAATACTTCAATGTTACCTAATAATCCAATGTTACCTAATACTTCAATGTTACCTAATACTTCAATGTTACCTAATACTTCTGCAGTACCTAATACTTCAATGTTACTTAATACTTCTGCAGTACCTAATACTTCAATGTTACCTAATACTTCTGCAGTACCTAATACTTCAATGTTACCTAATACTTCATTGTTACCTAATACTTCTGCAGTACCTAATACTTCAATGTTACCTAATACTACAGCAGTACCTAATACTTCAATGTTACCTAATACTTCAGCACTATCTAACAGCTACGATGCTACGTGACATATAACAGTTAAGGCCAGACGATGAATGGCTCCGCTTAAGGACAGACGCTACTCTGCACTACAGACAAGAATGAAAGATAAAATGTTGGCCAAGAAACAGGGACCCACGAGTTGGCTGTCCTGTTGCCTGAGTCACATGGGAGATAATTACCTGCAGGCGGGCAGGGCAAGCTCCAGACTCGTGCTCCTAATGCAGGACCAGCTCAGTTCCGTTGGGCCAGAGGAAGGGAACTGCACAGAGCTCAGTGTTCTGCCTGGACTCACAGCAACAAAAGAGAGGTCCGTCTGGAGCCGTTGGGGCCTCAGCCCTCAGGGAGGGCAGATGGTGCCCCAGGTCCAACAGCACATTAGCATGAGAAAGAAGAACTAGGGGAGGGAAGGGGTGATGGGGTGCCCTATCCTCTTTTCTTCTATTACAGTACAGCAGGAGGGAGACCCTCTTCTATCCCTACAGCCTCTGTTGTTCAGCAGTAAATTGGAGCACAAAGGGAGACATGGTGTCAGGCTGTCGACGCGTGTGAGATACACACATTCATAACAAAACTCAAAGCAGAAGAAAGGAAAACCCGAGTCCAAGTTCCTTCATAAATGGAACACAACCCAATCAACATAAGATGCAACAGACGTTTAGAAAAATTCTTACATTTCTTAACTTTCATTCAAAAACGTTTAAAAGTTTTGAATCACTTCCCTTATGTCCAAATAATAATTTCCTCTGATCATCATGTTATCATACAGTTAACAGTAATGTTAACATCAACGTGATGTCTTCGCTTAACTATTCTTATCCGATGAAAAAGGTTTTCAAAAGACTAAATATAATTTTAGCAGATTTTTCTAATCTCAAATAAACAAGGTCATACAGATATTTTTGTAGTTTTCACGTTATTTTATACCATCAACACATCATTTTATAACTTAACATCCGTGTTAAATGTGCCCTAATCTTTCAAGTTACATTATCGATCTGGATATACATATTATTTCCTATTTTCCTAAGTTTTCCTAAGCAACGTGCCTACAGAGTTCTGAACAGCATCCCTATTTTACAGGTTATACATAAAGGATTACTCAACCTATGAACATAATAACTAACAGAAATCTAGCAGGCAAAGATTTGCTCATCAGGAAGTTAGCATGCTTTCTTGAAGCTTATGGAGTTGTCTCCCCCCTGTGTTCATTAAGGCAAACAACTAGTGCTTGCTGTCCGTGTATGCAGATTTAAGTCGCGTTAACAGGCTATCGAAGTTACTGGATGTTTTGACATATAATCCGGATGAGAGGTTTCACTTTAACAGCCCCAAAGTCGGACACAGTTTGTTTTGAAGGCTACATGTGTGAAGTCTCGAGATATGACAGAAACCAATGCACATGTCATATAATTAGGCACTCCTGCTCACTGGAAAGGGCCACTGGAAGGTTACATTTGCCACCACACCCTTTGATCATTTTCAGTCCCTCACCTTATCCCTCAACTTGCAGAGGCAAGTAGAGGGATAAGCAAGGAGGAAAGGTTTCATTATATATGAGTGGGACATGTCAGATTCAGAATCAGCTTTATTCACTAGGTATTTTGTACACTCTGGATTATACAGACTCACGATGTGCTTACTCATAAAAGACTTAAACTAAGAACACTCAACGAGAGTCACCGACTGCAACATAAAGTACACATAAATACACAAAATAAACCAAACAACAACATTGTAAGACTGGTAAGACAGTAGTACAATGAGCAGGATATAAAGGGTGCTGGAAATAAATATAATTGTGCAGGTATTATTATTTATATAATGAAGTGGATGTGATAATAATAATAATACATTATATTTATATAGCGCTTTTCAGGGACCCAAAGACGCTGTACATAAGTAACATGGAACAGAAAACATACAAAAACAAAAGAAATACTTTGAGAAAATAACGAAGATTGAGAGTGAGGGATTGGGCATGGCTAGGGGTAGGCGATTTTGAACAGATGCATCTTGAGGCGTTGCTGGAAGATGGGGATAGTCTCAGAGTCACGGATGTTTTAGGGGAGAGAGTTCCAGAGACGAGGAGCAACTCTTGGGAATGCCCTGCCGCTAAAGCCTTTGAGCTTGGACTTCGGGATTATGAGGTGGCCTGCAGCTCTGGAACGGAGTGTGTGCTGGATGAAATGGAAAAAGAAGGTCAGGGAGGTATGCAGGGTCGATATTGTTTAGGGCTTTATATGTCAATAGGAGGATCTTGTAGTTGATGCGTTGAGGGATAAGAAGCCAGTATAACTCAGAGGATAGGGGTGATATGCTGTCGGGACTTGGTGTGAGTGAGTAGTCTGGCAGCAGAGTGTTGAACCATTTGGAGCTTACGGAGAGATGTAGAGTTGATGCCGATGAATAGGGAGTTGCAGTAGTCGAGACGGGAGGTTATGAATGCATGAATTAGGGTTTCAGCAGCAGGATGGTGATCTATATACAGTATATAGCAGAGTGCAAACAATGCTGGAATGAATACATATTTTTTGTGCAGGTGTAATGTACATGAGGGAGGTGGAAATTATATATACATTATATATACAGTATGGACAACACTGAATTGCAGAATGACAAAAAAAAACTCACAAAAAAGTAGAAGACAAGTGGATGTTAGGGTCTGAGTTACTCGGTGGTTATACAGGGATTGTGCCTGGCAATAAGTGATTGCAGTTGACTGAGTGATGGCCTGTTGATAGTACAGTGCTCTGTAGCACCTACCAGAGGGGATGGTCTGAAACCGGTTGTTTCCAGGGTTTGTTGGATCTGCAGTGATGTTTCCTGCCCTTTTATTGACTCTGGTTTTGTATAAGTCCTGGATGGAGGGCAGGTTGGCACCAATGATCTTTTCTGCAGGTTTGACTGTCCGTTGTAGTCTGTTCCTTTCCAGTTTCATGGCAGATCCAAACCAAACAGTGATAGACGTGCAGAAAACAGACTGAATGATGGCTGTGTAAAAGTGGATCAGTAGCTCCTTGGACTGGTTAAGCTTCTTAAGCTGGAGAAGGAAGTACATCCTCTGCTGGGCCTTTTTAATGATGGCCTCTATATTGGGCTCCCACTTTAGATCCAGGGAGATAATCGATCCCAGAAACCTGAAGGATTCCACTACAGACACAGGGTTGTTGAGAATGATGATGGGGGGCAATGTCGTGGGTAACTCCTGAAGTCCAAAGTCCCCACAGTTTTTAGCATGTTAAGCTCCAGGTTGTTCTGACCACACCAGTGGACTAGCTGTTCAACCTCCTGGCTGTCATTGTCCTGGATGAGGCCGATGACCATAGTGTCGTCAGTGAACTTCAGTAGTTTGACAGATGGGTCTCTTGAGGAGCAGTCGTTTTTGTAGAGGGAGAAGCGCAGTGGGGAGAGCACACAACCCTGGGGGGCTCCAGTACTGATTGTTTGGGTGCTGGATGTAGTGTTCCCCAGCCTCACCTGCTGACTCCTGTTAATCAGGAAGTGTGTGATCCACTGACAGGTGGAGGCTGGCACAGTGAGCTGGATGAGATTGGTATGGAGGATGTCTTGGATCATGGTGTTGAACGCCAAGCTGAAGTCCTTATAAACAGGATTCTTGCATTTGTACCTGGAGAGTCAAGGTGTATCGTAGTGAGGTCCCATGCTGACAGCATCGTCCACAGACCTTTTAGCCCGGTAGGCAAACTGCAAGGGGTCTAGCAAGGGGCATGTGTTGTCCGTTAGGTGGGCCAACACTAATCTTTCAAAGCATTTCATGACCACAGCTGTGAGGGCGACAGGTCTGTAGTCATTCAATCCAGTGATGGAGGGTTTTTTGGGGACCGGATAATTGTGGAGTGTTTGAAGCACGAGGAAACTTAACACAGCTCCAGAGATCTGTTGAAAATCTGTGTAAAGTTGTTCAGCACAAATTTTCAGGCAGAATAGTGACACACCGTCTGGGCCAGAAGCCTTCTTGGACTTCTGCCCCTGAAAGAGCTGCCATGCACCCTCTTCACAGATCGTTAGTGCAGATGGGGTGAAGGTGACAGGGTGGCAGTGGGGGAAGGTGAATGTTTGAAGATGGTGCTGGAGTGGGGGAGAGGTGTGACTGGGGGCCTCTCAAACCTACAATAAAAAACATTCAGCTTGTCAGCCAGTCATTGAGATCCAGCAGTGTGGGGCATGGTCTCCTGTAGTTGGTGAGTACCTGCAGGCCTTTCCACACCAAGGAGGGGTCATTGGCTATTCTTCAGCATAGCTCTTCTTTGCTGCTTTGACTTCCCCTGTCAGTGTGTTACTGGCATGATTGTTCTGGCATGAGGGTTCTGTCTCCACTTCTGTAAGCCTCCTCCTTGGACTGACAAAGTTGCCGGGGTTTTGACTGCAGAATGTGCAAAGTTTTTTGTCAGCACACACATCTTCACAAAAAACAATGTAAGATGTCACAGTGTCAGTGAGTTCGTGTAGGTCTGTGGCTGCAGCCTACAAGACACTCCAGTCAGTAGAATCGAAGATGGCTTTTAATTCCACCTTAGACTCATTGGTCCATCTTTTTACAGAATAGACCACAGACTTAGCAGATTTTAATTTCTGCCTGTAGGTCGGGATAAGGTGAACCGAACAATGATCAGAGAGTCCCAGAGCAGCACGGGGGACAGAGCGATAGGAGTCCTTTAATATCGTGTAGCAGTGGTTCAATGTGTTAGATTCCCTTGTGGGGCATTTAATATGCTGTCTGTATTTTGGAAGTTCAATGTTGAGGAACAAATAATTGAAAAGGAAAGTTTTGATTGAGGAACAGAAGTGTTTTATTGGGAATGGTCTCCCAATTTTAACCCTTATGTTCCTCACTCAAAACTTTCGACTTTTTGGAAATGAAAGAAAAAGGTGCAGTGATCTCTAATTTTTTCCAGAGCTGTATATGGGTAGATTACTAATAGGTACTTACAGTAGCTTGCTACTTTGAGGTATTACATGCGGGAGAATATGTAACACCACGCTTTTTTGGTCCATGTCAGCCTGGGTATTCCCATCGCTTAATAATTAATACCCTGAATCTTCTGAGATTCTTCACATCTACATTTCTTTGAGACTGGCAACGGACAGCAATCAGATGAAATTAAACGAGATAAAATCACTCGGAAGACGCTAACTCTGTTAGCATGAGCATGCCAACAATAAGAACCTATTTGTGAAGTACACGTCAAATAACATCTTACCCGAATACATTTAGCATTATAATAAGCATTGTTCTGCATTTGTATAGTGAAAATCTTACAAATGGCTTCCTTTAAATTTTAGCAGTAGCTATATAGCTGTGCAACATAGTCTAGATATTAAATTTTTGTCAAGACTGCAAAAAAAATTATTTCCACATAGTAGTAATTGGCTAAAAGAATTCAAAATTCAGAGAATAAGTAGTATTTTACTGTCTGTTTTGCATAACGGGCTAGGTGGTGGAAGATTTCTATTTGGGATGGGAAGTTCGACTCACTGTTTTGTTAATCGTTTCAACCGGGAAACGAGATTTGAATATCATTGGATCATCATTCATCGTTCCTTCCAGTGAATGAGTTTCAGAGATCCGAAAGAGCCATTGGTGATTGTTCATCGCTCATTCTGGTGAAGGAGATTCGAAGATCAAAAAGAGCCATTATAAGATCTTTCTGTCCATTTTTCCTCTTCGTTTCCATTAAGTTTCATTTTTGGCTGTTATGCATTGCATATGAATCCATGCTTCAGAAAATGCATATGGGCACCTAATCTACTGCAACAGTGGTGTTGTATCTTTGTGTAATATAACTGATTTGACAGGGCCTTTTATGACATTTCAGACCGGAGGACTTTGTCCGTAGGAATGAAAGGTGACGTTGGACTCCTCCCTTAACCACTGGTAGCCAATCCTGGTGTTGTGCCAAAAACGATTGCTGCCTTGCTGTACACAATAAAATTAAAGCTTTTTGCTACGAAGATCAGTGAAATATGTAGGCTAAACTGTCCTTTTAACAATGAAATGGGTCGCAGCAATGAGAATCGAGAGTGCGCATTCACGCGAAGGGGGTGGCAGATTTTCGGCAGGGGGATGATTTCGACACAACACTGGAACTTGGCGGCACGCGCTTAGTGTTATTGAGATACTGTAGAAAACGTTTTACATTGCAAGTCAGTAGTTTGAAATACAGTGTAACAGTTAATGAATATAGTCATGTTGCATGAGTATGAAAGTATAATGACTGGGATTCACAGAGAAGTAGATATATTGAAAAGGCTCGATGGCCAATGCAATCGTTTGAAGAACGCGGTTAGTTCTGTTTTTTTCACGCTGTATAACACTGAACAACAAAGGAGATCAAAGTGGACCAGATGGCTCTTCCATCACATCCGTACTTGTGGGCACGCGTATGAAAGCGATAACAAATGGCACGCGTTTAGTTCAGCAGATAGGTCTTGACCATTCTCCGGAGACAGGGATTAACATAACAAAGAAGTGACACCTAATCTAAACAGGCAGACTTAAGATGTTATGCAAGGTGCTATGCATTCTAATTGGCAGACCAATTTACGCGACGCGCATTCGTAGATCAATACTGATTTATAAATGTGACTCATATACTATATAAACAAGACTATGGTTTAATTCTATTGAGATGTTAAATTAATTAACATTTAAATGTTCATTGTGCATGGGAACAGGGATCCTGGGAACGCTCCACCATGCGTCCGCGATAGCTCTTTGCTAAATGATGTACTAATTCTAGCAGACAATAAAAAACAGATTGTCTAACCCCTTTCCCAGGGGAACACGCTTCTGATATTTTCCCAGAGTAGGCTTATAAAAGATGAATTTGCTCTTTTGTTGTTGTAATGCTCTGCTTTAACTAGTAGACAACATATTGACTTAATATCCTATACCTACACTAAATCCATGCAAAGTTGGAATATACAGTGGATACAAAAAGTCTTCACACCCCTGGTAAAATGCCAAGTTTTTGTGATGTAAAAGAATGAGACAAAGATAAATCATGTCAGAACATTTTCCACTTTTAATTCAATTGAAAAACAAAGTGAAATCTTTGAGGGGGAAAAATGTAATCCTTACAATAACCCGGTGGCATAAGTGTGAGCACCCTCTTATAACTGGGGATGTGGCTGTGTTCAGAATTAACCAACCACTTTCAAACTCATGTTAAATAGAAGTCATTACAAACCTGCCATCTTTTAATGTGACACTGATTAATATCAAATAAAGTTCAGCTGCTCTAGTAGGATTTTCCTGACATTTTCAGAGGGATCTCATTGTTGAAAGATATCAGTCAGAAGAAGGGTACAAAAGAGCTACTAAGATAATGAAAATCAGCTTAACTTAATTTGTGATTAATCAGAGTCACTTTAAATGGGGCAGGTGTGTAATAAATTCTATTTAACATGAGTTTGAATGTAATTAGCCATTTTCCTTACCTCAAATGATTTTGTTTGCACATCTAATCTGCAACGGTAAGACTCCAGGAAGGAGGACAGGGAGGCAGTTGTCAACCGATGGACATGTCCAGGAGCAGACATGCCTTCTCACAGAGGAAGAGCAGCTCAGTCTTGTCAAGGTTAAGTTTGAGGTTGAGTGCCAACTTCCAAGTTGAAATGTTTTCCAGTCACATAAAAATGTGTGATGTCTCCTGAGAGACAAATAGATTAGTGTAATCTGCATTCTGATTTATTAGCGGAACAAGTTAAGATTAAGTGAATTATTCAGATTTTTTATTCCCTGCAAATTAAATAAATATACAGCTCTGGAAAATATTAAGAGACCACCGCACCTTTTTCTTTCCTTTCCAAAAATTCAAAAAGGAAGGTTTTGAGTGAAGAACATTAGGGTTAAAATGTAGACACCACTGCAAATTGAACACTCCTGTTTCTCACTCAAAACTTTCCTTTTCAACTTTTTTGTAAAGAATGGAAAAAGGTGCAATCGTCTTTTAATTTTTTACAGAGTTGTATTCATTTGGTAGATAACAAATGTAACCTTAATTTGTATTATTGAAATTGTTGTATGATGACAAGAATCTTCTCTGACATAAAGAAACTTTACTTCAGATGTAAATAGTTGGAGATTAAGGATTTATTTGTTCAACTTCTAACAGAATATTATTCTTAAACACATTACAGCTTTAATTATTTTCAAGACTTCCATTTGTTTCCCATTCACTGCCAAATAACGCTGCATGCTCTTGCGCTGCTGTTTTACAGAGCTATTTGACTGACAAGACATGGTCATTTAAAGCAGTGGTTCCCAACCTTTTCAATTTACCGACCGAATTTTGCTCTGCTTGGAGTACCCCTGATGTACCCCCTCATGTTAATTTCACTAGTAAGCCTATGGTGTCATGAGGGTTTTCAAGTACCCCCTGTGGAGAGGACAAGTACCCCCAGGGGTCCTAGTACTGATTTAAAGCAACGACCTGAGAGCAACTTGGGTCATTTTGCTTATTCAGGGTCAGTAAGACTTGGGAACTGAAAATGATTGATAGCCAGTTGTTAACCATTGAAGAGAAGACAGCGGTTAGATTAAATTATTCAGACAGAGTTTATTATCCTATATTATTTAATGTTTAACAACGGGATGATCAAAGGCTACCCCATGGAGCTGCCATCACATCCACACTAACAACCATAGGCACGTGTATAAAAGAATGGGCAAGCTTATAATTACAAGTTAGGTTTTTGGCTACAGTCGACGATCAGTCCCCAGTGTGAAAGCAGATATATGAATTGATTAATTATACCCCACTCTCAAATTTAAGAACGCAATAACAGCTACAAATGCTATTGAGAATTTCGATAGTAACCTCCGTTTACGTACAGATAAAGAATAAGTTTGCTTGCCGACTCATTACAATGGACTCAGATAACAATTTTTATGTACATATGGCCACTGCTATGCGCGCGTGGGAACTGCTCCACCATATATTCCACGGCTGTATTACTTCACGTTTTACCATACATTTTGCTGTATTACCTTTCAATTCTAACAGATTGTACACAAAGTCTATCACACCTGGAAATGTAGTTTAATCTGGTTGTATTAGGATGTGCATAATAGTGAAACAATTGTAAAACTACGATATAATTAATGTTATAAGCCTTATGTAAGACTAATATTATTTAAATAATGTTGACATTCAAATCGTTTATCATCACAAATCGTTATTAGTTGCCTATGGCTGAATGTTTTAATATTTAGCAACTCGTTTCTTATTTAAACGTTATTTTCCAAACTATCAAAATGGTCCCATAACAAAAATGAACACGCAATAAAATGCATAAATATTTTGAAAAAGGAAAACAACGGTGGTTGAGTAAGTCATAGCAAAGATATAATTATTACTCCGGTGTTCCGCTTACTCGGGTTATGAAAAGGTACAGAAAATCTTCCTGTAAGTTTGATGCGTGATTAAATATCACTGTCAATATTAACTTTAATATGCTTGCGGGTTACTAGACACCTTCAAGTGTCAGAGCACGTGGCTCTTCGCGCCATGGTCTGAAGGAAACGCAGGAGCCGCAGCTATCAATATAATGCTAATTTCGAAACAATGAAAAACGTTTAAATGGTGTGGAACGTGCCAAGACACATTCAGTGAGATGCTAAAAAAGGCAATCATTGTAATTTACCAAGTGATTAGATTACAACCATCTAGATTTAAAATTACAAATTACAAAAGGTAGCCTACCACTGACTAAGAATTTAAGAGTTTTTTTTAATTATTTTCAAAATACATACATACATTATATATATTATATAAAAAAAACATATACATATACATATATATTTATAACAAAATAGAAAGAACAGCACCAAAAGTACATATACATAGTACATATTGTGTTGGTGAAGTAATAATATATTATATACAGTAAAATAATATTATTTACAGATGACACAGAATAATAAACATACATGTAAAAATGAACAATAGTGTAACAGTCAGTGTAATCATGTATTATTTACAGATTATATAAGAATTTGTTGTGCAATATCATTTTTATTTCTATGCAAACATGTATTTCTTTAGTCCAGTGTTCACAAAACTGCAGAAATAAATGACTACATATCAGTCAAGCAACAAAGGATGTGTCATCCTCGTTATCAGTTTGTATGAATTACAGTTCAATAACCGAGTTCAGGCTCCTGTGGTAGATCAGGGCCACGGCCTCCACACAGATTGACTGGCTGAGAGGTTCTGGGAATGGACCTCTTTGCCAGTGTCTTTGCAGGTCTGGTGAGGAGTGTTGGGAATTCCATTTTGGAGTGGAGCTCTGTGAGAATGAGACACGTTTCCACTGACTGTACAAGGCTGCGGTCTGGGGTAGGACTCCTGTATCGTCATAAGGCGTGGTGACTGGTGGACTAGTGTTCTGGGCGACGAGCTAGAAGGGTAGGCTTTAGCCAGGACTTTGGTGCTCACACAAGCCTTGCTGTTCAGACCAGCAGAGAAAACATTGTTCAGTGCTGCCTCCAGTCGCAGCCCCTCCCTTTCATGACCCAAGAAGTGTACAGCTCTCTGCAGGCAGGCGGACAAGCCATCATGGAAGGGGCTTTGTTGTTCTCCACCTTCTGCTTTCTTCCTGTCCCTGTCACCAGTGTCCTGGAGGAAGAGAACTGTCTGCTCCA